>LTAE01000168.1:0-65194 GCA_001647135.1 Pontederia paniculata | reverse complement strand
CCAATGGAGGGCAAGAACCTTCGGGTGAGCCCTATGCAGAAGCGGTAGGTAGTCTGATGTATGCGATGCTCTGTACGAGGTCCGATTTGGCTTACGCGGTAAACTTAGTTAGCAAATTTCAAAGTAATCCTGGAAAGGCGCATTGAGAGGCCATTCAGAGGATATTGTGATATCTAAAGGGCACGATACACTTGAGATTGACATATCCGGCTGATACTATCGAGGCAGTGGGATATTCAGATGCAGACATTGGTGGTGATATAGATGATCGCAAGTCTACATCAGGTCACTTGTTCCTTCTGGGTGGTGCAATCGTTTCTTGGGACAACAAGAAACAGGGGTGTGTGGCTAGACACACACAGGAGGCTGAGTATGTTGCTTGTAGTACAGCAGCCACCCACGGCGTATGGTTCAGGCATTTTCTTTTGGAACTAGGGCTTGATCTGGTCACATGATCATTATCCATGTATTGTGATAATCAAGCTGCGATAAGCTTGATACACAGTGGAGCCAACAGTTCAAAAGGAAAGCACATTGAGATTGAGTATCACTATATTCAGGATATAGTGGATAAGAAGGAAGTGATAGTGACCTACGTGTCTACGAGTGATATGTTAGCTGATTCTCTCACAAAGAGAATTGCAGCTGGCACTTTTATCAAGCATGTGAGCTTGATGAGACTCAGAAGTGTTTGAATCATAGTGAAACTTTGAGACATGATATCCAATTAGGCTACTCACGGATAGTGAAAGTGCTAATACAGTGACCTCATTGGTCAAGTGAGAGATTGTTGTAATGACCAAAGCGGTCACGCTCGTATGGGCAAAATCACGACAGTGATGTGCGCCTTCTCATCTGCATCATGCGCTAGCTGTTGAGACAAATGCAGGTGAGCGCAAATGATAGCGCATTGCCAGCACGTGGAGATTATGCACGTTGGCGTTGTTGAATGTTGCGCGAATACAATCTGGCAGGCGACGATGCAGAATAGGCAACCGGCGGCATTAGCGGACGAAACGGCCGGATTGACGAGGGCGGACGAGCACGAGTATACGACCTTATAAAACGACATGGACGTGACTCAGGAGCTCTCACCGTTGAACGAAATCTCTTTAACTCTCATTCTTCTCTCTTCAATACTCACATTCACAAAAAGTATCATCAAACATAAAAAAATTGCATCTATTGCTATTATGTCTTATTTGGAGGATTTAAAAGGAACGTTTAGGAGACTTTAGTAACGCTCTAAAAAATGAGTTCGCATAAAAAATGATATGTACATAAAGAAAAACACCTAATTAACATTCAGATTTTCTCTGCTCAAATGCAACAATAATTGTCTATCGTTATAATATATAATAATATGTCATAGTAATAAAATTTGACAACAAAAATGAGCCAAATTATATTTTTGTAAGACCATGCAAGAAAAAATGATCATATATAAAGAAAAGGAAAATTTTAAAACCTCCTCCTAAAAATCTTCCAAACATTCACATTCACAAAATATCCTCCAAAATAAAAAAAAATTACATTTACTGCTGTTATGTTTTATTAAGAGATTTTTAGGAGGCTTAGCAACACTCTAAAAAAATGAATTGGCAGAAAAATTATATACATGTATATGAACAAAAAAAATTACCTAATTTTGAGACAATTTTGAAGCAACAATCAATGACATTGGCTGAAATTAAGGGAAAATAATAAATTGGATCGAAACTTTGTTGGGGTACCGGATTGAGTTTTTAATACACATTAGATTTTTCTGTACTGTATTATAAATAAGAATCAAATAATGTTAAAAAAAGGTTAAGAATTATTAGAAAAAAAAGATTAAAGATAATAATCACTAAATTTATGTACGTAGTAATTTATATGTTTACATAAAAAAATTATCTTATAATTTTTGTATCATTTGGACGGCAATCAAATTATTGGGTTACAATTGATATCTGAATCGAAATTAAGTTTAATTGTGCTCGGCCCGAATCCGATGTAAAATTATTTTTTTATTCAAAAATCATCACCGGTCTTATATTTTTTTTAGCTATGGGTAGAACCCCACTGCCCATTCATGTTCAGGATTATTAGCATCCGACTAATTCAGTATTCGAACGGACGTGACGAAGATAAATCCTAACTAAATTAGAAACTCCGAAGCTCGATCTCAAGACTACTAGCTTATGATTCCTCAATTCGAAGCACAAACTCGCTAATCATTCGTGTCAATCCACTTCTTTCAGTCTTGTACTTTTTTATTATTTCACTTCTCATACTTCTTATGCTATCTATAAATTATTAGTTACCAAAAAATGATAAGTGCAAGATGTTTAATTTTGATTCGGAGTCATTAGGTCTTTGCACGTGAATCGATAACGATCACCATTAAGATTGAAATTGGAATCTGACAATTAGAAAAGTATTAGTTACCATAATTTGTCGAAGAAAACATTTTTTATTTAGAAAAATAAAAGTCATGTTATCTTTTATGTGATGTAAAATATAACTCTTTTTTTCTAAAATATTTTTTATAATATTTTAACAATACATTTTTTTTTGTGAGTGATCCTTTTTAATCCTTCAACTTCTAACAAGTTAATATCATAATTCATTGGAAGTCCTTAGTTTTTTTTATTTTTCTTCACGACGTGAAATTTATTTATTTTTACTTTTTAATATTTTTCTGACTTTGCTTAGTTCTTATTTTATTCTTCTAACTTTATTTTATAACAAAATGATCATCCAATTTTATAACTTATTTATCGAAAGTACTCTTTATTTAAGACTATCGATTTTCTATCAACATGGCTAACATATGATAATGATGTCAGAATCGATATTTCTTGTTTCTACTTTGTTACATGTATTT
Source organism: Pontederia paniculata (assembly GCA_001647135.1). Lineage (NCBI taxonomy): Eukaryota > Viridiplantae > Streptophyta > Magnoliopsida > Commelinales > Pontederiaceae > Pontederia > Pontederia paniculata. Next base: position 62,325 of record LTAE01000168.1, on the reverse strand, counting down.
GTGATAATAACGTCGATGCATGAAATATCGTTATTCACACCTACAAGAACAAATAGATTCTTAAGAACTTTATCATAAGAAGAGAGGTCAAAGACCATTTATTGAGAGCGATAATAATTTTTTAGTTTGACCTTCTTCTTACATTGTAATTACATGTCAACATTTATATTTTAATTAATGTTTAAATATTAAACCACGTATTAATAATTGGTAAATCAATAGTTTTTTATAAATGAGACTTTAGGGAAATCATTTAGTTAAGAGGAGGTTGGGGAGTCTACTTATTATTTTTGTTAAGAAACTACTTACCGGTGATTCTGATCATCAAATTTATTTTTGACGGTTCAAGATCAAATTTTAAAATATATTTTAAACTTTTAAATTTGATCTTGAATTGTCAGAATCAGTTCTGACGATGTGGATCACCGCTAAATAGCCTACTTAGCAAAAGTGCTAAGTAAGCTCCCTTTATTCTTTGGTTAAAGATTAAAGTTAGGTGATCAAAATAAGAATGAAGTAAAGTTAGAGGACTTCAAAAAAATATTTAAATCCCATATTAATATTATTTTTTATGCTTACGTTGCTTTAATACGTGTTCGGAAAGAAAATAAAAAAACTTGCTATATCAGATAATTGTGACCTTCAATGAATAAGTTACAAAATTAGATGATCAATTTATTACAAAGTAAAGTTAAAAAATAAAGTAAGATCATAATGAAGTAAAATGTATGCATATATTACGTAATAAGTGTTGAGAAATAATGAAAAATAAGAAAAGAAGGATTAAAATTCACACAGAAAAATACGTACAAAATTTACGCGATTCGAAGATGGATATCCTACCTCCACGATCGTAGTAAATTTTTTTTACTATTTTGTGTTAAAAAACACTAAAGTATATAATCGCCTCTAAAATCATATATATATATATATATATATATATATGTATAAAAAAAAAATGGAGGTGCTACCTGCTTAATTAGGTAACACCGTACTACTTACCTTATCCACCGTAAGATGTTGGATACACGATAGATATGAGATATTCTCTTTCTTAAATAGGTTGTTACAAATTGTTAGATCTATCATATATTTAATATCTTATGATTGATAAGATAGGTAGTACGGTGTTACCTATTAAAATAGGTAGCACCTTCATTGAACTCATATATTTTTATATGACGGAGTTAAGGGTAATCATTCATATAATAAAAAAGTTACATATATACTAAAAAAAAATTCTCGAGGGCTCCACCTCCGAATCCCCGATCTTACAGGGGAGCAACGCTCCTCTTGCAACTCTTCGTCGACTCATCGCGAAATTGAATCTGCGACTGTAGGAGTTGGATGATTAGTCTTCAATCTCCAACAATAAGCCTACATATACTTGTACATAATCATTTTAAAACTCATGTAAGTTTCTAATTAGCTCAGTTTTTTTTTTATATAGTGCTGTCAAATGTTAAGTCATTTATCCCGTAATTTTCTTCCTTAAATCTCATCTAATCCAAAATGCTTAAAAATATTTCTACATCTTCATTACACTTTTTAGCAAATGTAAATGAAGAACAACATTCAAGAATGATTTGATTAAATCCTAAACGATCATTCATCGACTTGAATCAATAGGAGCCTCGTGACTTCACCTGACCCAAATGTCGGGTCAATAGTCGGAATGGTTGGGTTGGACTGTCCTGACTCAATCACAACCTGAAATCTATTAGGTGGAATATGGATCGAAAAAAACTTCAATTTCAATTCAATTTGACCTCATTCGATGACTCATTTTTTTATTATTATATTAATTTATAGTATTTTTAATTATATTTATTTTTATATTTACCATAATATTTCTTATTAGTATTTACTATTTATAATTTTAGTCTGCTTTATTATTTACTATTTATAATTTACTTTCATTATAACCCTCCATCTACTTCACTAATTCTTATTCAGCATGAAGTCGTTGGAGTTTTGTGCTTCTCTAGGATTCCAATGATGATGAAAAATGAGTGTAGTAAAGTGAAGCATACCTTATCAAGACTCCATTTATTTTGATAAAAGTAAATTTCTAATTTTTTTTAGGAAATTGAATTCAACAAAATAATTTATTTTCATATATTTAATATATACCTTGAAGATAAGAAAAAGTTATCCTGAAAATATAAGATGAGGAAAAATTTGTTTAAAAAAAATATTTTGTTCTTCAAAAATTATTTTTTATTTCTAAGCAATCAATTTTTTTTTAATTAATGAAGACTAATAAGTTATGAAATCAATTTTAGAAAAAAATATTTTCATTAAAATAAATGGAGCCTTACTTTTACATAAGATTACTAGCTAAGATTCAAGTCTAGAGACTTAAATGTATGCATTGTATCTTCCTTGATGACATCTACAAGTAGCTGCTAACATTAGCAGATGGATTGCAATTGTCTACAACTTTGCTTGGAGAGGAAAAATGAAAACATGTACCATCCATCCATCTCTATTTACATGCTGTAGGCGAAGGAGAAGGCCATAACAAAACACACACCACACAAAAAAGAAACCTCCTCCTTCACAGTAACACCAGGAAACAAGAACACAAATGGCAAACATAGTTTTTGCAGCAAACAACCGAAGCAATGAAGTGTCTGAACCACTCTGATCAGAACAATAAAAATGGAAGATGGTGGCCGTGACGAGCGACAAGAGCTACCTGTTAGAGACAGGGTTCGGGCCGCTGGGGACTTCATGCTTGCTCGCTTCGAACTGAGAAGTCGAGTTTTTGGACTTCTCCGAGTGCACCTTCATGGATTGAGTAGCACCAGGAAACAGAAGCCTCCTCACAGAGGAAGGAGCTGAGGAGCTGTTGAGGTTGCCTGTCGGCTGAGCCAGCGAGTGCAGAAACAGGCAGAAGAGGAAGCAAACGAGCACCGGATTCGACCTCCACAGGACTTGCTCTGTTGCCATGCAGGTTTCAGTGTCAGCACCTGGAAAGCACCCCCCAGTTGCCCGCAGGAGATCAATATCCATGAACTACCTCAACAAACAGGAGAAAGGAGGAGAGAGAGAGTGAGCTCCAGAATGAGATTGGAATGGTTGCAGTGCATTGATGAGAGGGGAAAAAGGCTTAAAGCCAGGCTTGAGCAGCTTCTTTTGGTAGGTGCTCAAAGGACTTGAACTTGAATGCTCAACAAAACATGTCAAGGAGACATTTAAGAAGGAATGGATGAAGTTACAAGACTGCCCCCCATGCATACAAATATTTTGTGAAGTATGTGGAGGGGCATTAATTGTCTCGCATGCCTTTCTACACAGCAATATGGCAGGCTAAAAAGACCACCATAACAAAACAATGTGACTGCTGTAATTTGTACAAACCAATGTACTGTTTGTTGAGATGGCAACCATGATCATCAATCTTAACTGAGTACCATGTTTAACAATACAGCTTGGTATTCTTCAATTTGAACAATACATGTAACGTTTTCAATCCCATTCAAAAAATTATTCGCTTTGGACCCATAGCCCGCACGAATTTAAAACATATCTTGAATAGTGAAGAGAATGATCACTTATAAGCCCATAACCACTTTCTCCCTTGAGGGCGGGGCTCTGATACCAATTTGTAACGCCTTCAACCCCATTCAAAAAATTATTCGCTTTGGGCACATAGCCCACACGAATTTAAAACACGTCTTGAATTATAAGCCCATGATCACCTCCGTGTTTTGCTCATGTGGGACTAAACTCTTGGCCTTGCCTTGGGTCCTTACAATATATCAGTTAGAAATGGATACAGACGAAGGAAATATTTGATGTGTTCAGTGTTCTGCAATCAGTAAACAAAGCTCAACAATGGGGCCAATGGTTGATGCTGCATATCTAAGCAAATGCATAGTTAAGGATTACATACTAATCAACTTCTACAATTTGGATTTGATCAGATAGTAATACATGAGCCAAAGCTCATTTCTGAATTCTGATGTCAGTCTGAAATTATTGAGCTGGGACATCAAATACTAATCATCTTTGGACGGATTCAAAAAGGTATTGCTCCAATGGCATGCTGCTTTAATGGAGATGGCTTTAGAAGGGGAAGAAGGGACTTTGAAAAATGAGATATATATAAAGAACAATTGCCATGGCTTTTTTTTTTTTTCTTGGTTGGATGGATGCAAAAGATGTAGGGGTCATGTTGCTTAGACTTGGGGTGGATACCCAAGTAAATAAAAGAAGATGGAAGAGGAGGCTGGGCAGTCAGTCTTTGCCAAAGAAGTCAGGAAAGAAAGGTGAAAAAAAAAAGAAAGCAAAGCATCCATCTAATACACAGACAGCTCTCTTGCAGCATGTAACCCCAGAGATTGCCTTCAAATTGGGACACATGTGGCCCCCAATCCTCACACATGATTAGATTAACATGAATCTAAGGTCATGGTAAGAATGCAAGGCAAATAACCAGTTACCAGTTTCATTTACCTGCTTGTGACAGTGCAAATTGCTCTCCTTGCATTACTGTAACTGTGCATTTAATAAGCTCCCTAAGTTAATCAAGTTTGATTGGCACCCTTGAGTTGCAGAGGTGTGTCCCGATTGAAGGACGAGAAAGTTAGTAGCTCCAAGTTCGAGCTTTCGGAATAATTAATTTGGTCAGAGGAATTTCGTTCTGCCCTTTATCTCGATTTCGGATTAATTAAGTGCTAATAGTCATGAACACCGAGGATTCCGAGCGGATAAAAAAGTTAAGCTCGCTGCATTTGCACAATGTTGACTGTTTTAATTTTTATAAAATCAGGGAATGAATTAGATTGGAGTATTGAAACCTGATTTTTATCTTAAGAGTGGTAAGATCTCTCTTGTGTTGCAAGCCATCAACCTTTTTGCAGAACAATGTGAGGTTGGCCACTTTTTACTTCTCCAAGGAAAACAAATTACAGGAGACTACTTCTTCTCTTTAATGGAATAATAAGTCACATCCTGAGATGACTGCAAACTTTGATATATTATCATGTAGCATTTCTTAACAGCTAAGTCCAATTACAGTCAAAATAAAAGGGCAAAAATAAATCGCCAAATTTCAGGTACTACTCAGAAAAAAAAGGCTGATAGATGCGCATACAATTTAGTGGCGATCACTTTTGCTGGAGATTTGCTTTTACTTTTCATAGTTCCAGGGACCGGTGGAGAAAAAACAAATATTTGTTTTGTAATCTAACATGTAAAGCCTCTTACCAGAACAAACTAGTTTGAGCTTGGAAGATTAGAGCTATGCTGCACCTGTTCAGAAAATTTCACTTTTTACTTCCTGTAAGCAGCTAAACAGCTTGTGGACTCTGTTCATCAATAACCAAAAGACTAGCACTTCTTTTGGTTCATGATGTGATATGTTACTGAATGCTAGGTTGATATACTGCCCAGAAAAATGTAAATTTGAATCAGAGCCATGTACAAATTGCAGGGAGAACTTTAGTGCTTCCTTTTACAAATGTGTTCTGCTTAATGCAAGTTTTTCAAATGCAATCATAAATGTATTAGATGCGGTATATGAGTAAAAGACTAACATTGTTCATTGGTTCTTTTAAGAGTTTTCATAAGATAATAAAAATGTGTTAACAAACTGAAAATTATCAGCAAGATCTTCTCTAATCATAGAAGACTGGAATCCCGTATAAAATAATGTTACTCCACCATTCGATGATAGAATATTTTGCATAGACGTGAAAAGACAAATTATAGGAAAAGAATCAGAAAGTTGCCATTTATACAAAAGTAAAAGAAACAAGGAACCGATACTGTATCTGTTGTGAAATGATGATTAATAATGCTGATATATGATTCCAAATTCCTAACACTGATGTTTATGAACTGCCTCGCTCTCTGAACAGTGAAAGATTTTTTATCTCAGTAAATGATGAAATCCACTATTAAGAAAAGAAAAAAATGGAGGTGCTACCTACTTAATTAGGTAACACCGTATTACTTACCTTGTTTATCGTAAGATGTTGGATATACGATAGATATGAGATATTCTCTTTTTTAAATAGTTTGTTACAAGTTGTTAGATCTACCGTATATTTAACATCTTACGATTGATAAGATAGGTAGTAAGATGTTACCTATTTAAGTAGGTAGCACTTGAACCCTTAAAAAAATAAATAGACTACAATTAAATTAATTTATTAATAGAATTATGTTTAAAGATTGATGAGCTTTAATAGTTGAGTTCAATGTAGGTGCTTCCTATTTAAATAGGGAGCACCATGTTACCTATATCTTCAGTCGTAAGATATTAAATCTACTATGGAGATTAGATTTTCTCTCTCCTATTTTTTTTTCTCTCTCCTAAATTTATCCACCATACATTATGCATTACACGGTTAAAAATATAGGTAGCACTGGGAGAACCTCCATTTTTTTCTTAATTAGTTTTGGATTCAATTTTTGAAATCATCAAACATCAAATTAGTCATGTGCTAATAGTATTTGATACTAATTAATTTAAATAAAAAAAAGAGAATAACTCCAAGTTGTAGGCAAATAGTGAGAAATGAAAAGGAATTGTTAATACATCTTCCCCCTTAGCTTCTGATGACTGAAAATTGACTTGAGAACAAAGATGAAATGGAGTTTTATGCAAAGGAGAACTTGCTATTTGTCCCCTCATCATTTTAATGTCGGCTTCACAGCACATGCAAGCTGTAGTTTACAGCTAATATTATGTTTGGACATGAGGTTCAATTGATCAAACTTAGCATGATTTCCTCATGGTCATGGGGTCCTTCACAGGTCTAAATGTTCCATATTTTTGTAGAATGTCACAGACCTAAATGTTTGGTTTGCCACGCAGTGATGATTGCTTATAACCCCAAGAAGATGTGGGCAAACGAATGAGGATAAAAGAGTGACAGATTGCAGAATAAAAAGATAAACACGCACAAGTCGCACATTTCACAAAATCTGCAAGCTATGATTTCAATTATGACAACCAAATTTGCTGCAGTTTTATTCACTGCAGGGGAATGCAAACAAAAAAGAAGCTCCGGAATAATGAGACAGAAAAGTCATGAACCAATAAAAACATAGCAAATGCATAATCAATTTCCTTGAATCGAAGTTACCAGAATTTGTATTGTAAACTCTCACAAATTCGTATAATAAATGTGATTACTAAATTAACATTTTACTCTTTGATTGGTTCCGAATTTAGTAGCGTCTTAGTATTCACTCAATGCAATGTATTTGTGTGGGTCCAATGTTAGTGCAACGTCTTCGGGAGATATGTCCCCAACCTAGACTTTATTGACTCGCTCTTGTCTCCGCCTCGCTCCAAATTCTCGTGGTAGGAAAATTAAATTCTTCGCCTATGTCCCGACGGATCATCAAATCCCTGCGAGACATCGATTCTTCAAAGTTTAACAAAAGATTTTTTTCAAAAAAATATACAATAAAATTATAAATAAATAATATTTATAAAAAATATCATAATATATGTATATATATTTAAGTATTATAATATTTGTTTAAGAATAAATATTTGCAAATACTACTTAAATAATTTCTTAAAAAACAAATACTATTTAAATAATATTATATTGATATAATTAATTTTAAAATATGTTGATAAGTATAAATCGAGGATCCGCGTGACGAGAGCAATATTCTCCACTCCGATCCTCGAATTGGAGTGCCAGAAGACTTATTGCCCCCATTTCCACCCGAGGAAAAAGTTCTTCGAAATCGGAATCCAATCGAGAATTTTTGCGAAGATCTCCAAACTTTAAAGAGTTTTATCATCCCTAACCATAACTGTGTGACAACTATTACGGCTATACGGATTGTAAGGAGATTTATTGTCACACAATTGTAAAACATCGAGATGATAGCCTTGCCTACGCAAAGTATTTCCCTTGAAGGCCAAATTGTGGATAATACAGCATTACTAAAAAAACGTTTGTACCTGATGACATTTTTTATTTGCTTGCATGGACTACGGAGGTGTCATCTCGTAGAGAACCTTAAAAGTTAAGATAAGCCCATCAATAAAAATGGCACGTACTAATTGAGGCGAAATGCCAAGGTGACAATAAAAAATAAATATTTTGTTGCCAAAGGAAATTAGTGACTTGAGATACATCTGTGATCCAAGATAGACCACTAAGAAATTCTAAAACAATTAACAATCCTACTCAAATGAGAATTGTGGCTCCCCTAATGTGAGAAGATGGTTGAATTCCATCACTCCAAAAAGTTTACATCTCGATACAATAAAGTTATTGTTATGAAAAATAAACGAGAAAAAGAAATCAACACGAAGAATCTTTGTGACACGGATTTACGAAATTTATTCTTAATTGGACTACATCCTCGAACGACGACTAAAATTATTTTTTGATGTGAAAAAACAACAAATGATACAAGATATAAAATAATTCAAACCTTAGAAAGTTTATATATAAACTCTCAATACAAAATAAGAAACAAATGTCCTAAAGTTGTCTAAATTTTGGGAGCGACTTCGCTATCTCAATTATTCGAGACTCAATTATTTGAATGACTGTAATGCGCTGGAATCATATAAATTTTCACTGGATTAATATCAAGTTCAAAACATTATCAACAGTTGCTATCATGATTCGATCATGGCAGAGAACTGCAAAGAATAATAATTGATGACAAAATAGGCAATTTAAAAAAGCGAAAATTTGTAACCGTGTATTCACTTGTCCATAAAGTAAAAATCTCCATATAATTCCACAAATGACATTCGTCACTTCTCCAGAATCATAGGAAAACCAATCATTGGAAACTGATAAGAGGTTCGAGGACAGAGGACAGAGGACAGAACATCTCACCTCCACCTTAAAAAAAACGCATCTCACCTCCAGCCTAAGGACTGTCTAATTCCGTTAAAAATCAGTCCTAGAGACCTCCCAATTATATATACAAGAAAGAAAGATACAGCATTGCTGATCCTGGTGATGGTACTTTTAATCAGTGGTGTACTGATATCAGAAAGCTCCAGAAACAAGCTGTAGTAGTATCTCCTGCAAGCACATGAAGCTTACTGTGATCATCCACATAATAAAGTTTAGCAGTAGCTAAAAAAGAATTAAGAAATTGGAACCCTCTTTTCCTCCCCATATCTCTCTAGAAACGGTTAACAGAAAGCAAAACAACATAATTCAACTAAACTAGAATCCTGAAACTACAGAGTTAGCAGACATCTTTTTTCTTTCTCGGAATAGATCGGACACCTTGGAACTAAGCTTATAACTGTATTTTCTTTGACGAAGAAACTTCTAACTATATGTAGTTAGAGTATTAAACGATGCACTAGCAAAAGCAAAATATGGTCAGAGGTCATCTGTGTTGGCATCAAAAGTCGTACTAAGACTAGTTTTAAACATCATATAACTAAAGTTTCTGTTGTCAGTTGATCCATCGCATAAGTTGAACCATTTTTTATATAGAGAGCAAGAAGCATCTAAGAGCATGAACATACCATCCGATCAAGGCTCGTAGCTCCTTTGTTCGCTTCACAGATAGGGAAAATGGGCTGATACGGACATAACATAGTGAGGATGCTGTCTTTGACTTTCCAAGAGCAAATTTCTTCCACCAAATCACCCTTTCAGATCGACTTTCAACTGAACTTTCCAGCTGGCATTTGTTGAGAACATTTAACTCAAAACGGTCCTCATACATCAGGACAACTGACTCAAAGTTCTCATGTAGCCATCGGTTCAGTGCTACCTGAAATTATTAGCAAAAAACCAGAGATTAAAAGAACCATTTTATTTATTACCTTGAAAAAACAATGTCTAAATGACCTAAACAGTACATCACATTCTACATAAGCAACATTACAGCATGCAAGACTTGTTTGTCTGTGTTAATGTACTTTTTACTTCTACAGTATACAAAAACACTGAAAGTCAAACTACATTCTGAAGCGATGCTTTGAGATAATTCAAATGAGATCCGATCGTATAGAATAGGCAACCAATTGAGATGAGTGTATCCAGTTGATCTAATGCCCATCAGAGCAGACATTTCATTGTTATTACTTTTCTTAAAACAGGAAGAAAGGAAAGAGTAAAATGAACGTTTTTTTATCTTTTCTTTAAAAAAAACTGACCAGCAAATTTGGAATTTTTTTAGGGAGAATTTGGACATTTTGTATGGCAGTAACTTTTCCATCAGTACTTGTATTTGCAACTCTTACTCAGTTAAATGTTAAATGTTACAACGGGTACATTACGAAATTCTCCTTGCACCCTAAGCTAAATAAAGTATTGCAAAGTAAATTAATTCTGAAGCTTAACAAATATCATCCTACTGATAAAGATTACCTCATTTCGCACTTTTTGGAGAGATCTTGTAGACAAACAACACAATGCCAAGCCCAAGCTACTCACTTCAGTAGAAATGTCACTATCAATAGAGATGAGCTCCAAAAATATGTTTGCTATTGTATCTGCCAATGAAACCAGCAAGTCTTCTAAGATGCTAACTCCATTTTCACTCAGATCCTTAGTATCATAACAGCATCCAGCACTGGTTCCGGAAAAGATAATTAACAACACAAGTACAAGACTAATGCAATTAAGATCAGGAAAATGAAATGTCAATATTGGTTGAACATCTCAAGAGCGACCTACAAAACGATAAGTAAACCACATGATGCTTTTTAAGAGCACATGATCTTACATTAGATGCAAATAAAGAATGAGTTAAGAAAAAATTCCGAATAGTTGAGAAGGTAAATAGACCAAAAGTATTCTTGAGGAAGATAACTTCTTTCCAATACTTACAGTCAAATTACCACCTATTCAATGTAACTGCTCAAGGAAGAAAGACCATCACAAATTGTCATGTATTGAATGCATACCCTCTTTATACATCACAACAGCTAGGAGGCATATATTAAAAGATAAAGTGAAATAAAAAAATCCAATAGGCAGCAATAATAAATGTGAGTCTTGAAACATCAAAAGTTATGGCCGGAAGTATAAACTGGAGGAATGACACATCATTTCATCGTAGGGAAGAATCTAAAAAAATGAAAATCATCATATAAAATCCTTTTTGAAGATTGCAAAAATTTCATTTTCACATAGGCATGAAAGAAATTCATATCTTCAAGAAAATTCCTAAAGGTTCTTTTTGAGAGGGAAAAAGAATGATTAACCAAGGTGTGAAAAGATGATGTTTACTAAAGATGTATATGTTCATCAAGTTTTCAAATCCGTAAAGTTGATATTTACTTCTTATAAATTCAACGGATGAAAACATGAAAATGCGTCCCAAACTTTTGTATGTGAACATAGCCACATACACATAATTTCATACGGAATTTAACACAAGACAAATTAGTCACTACTGAAAAAAAAATGAATACATAGGAAAGTTAAAAGCAGTAAATCGTGATATGCAGAAAAGCAGTACGTGCATTTTGCAGTTACTTCATTTTGGTTCACCTTTTTTTATTTTAACGTAAATACAAAACTTCAAAATAACATACATTTTTCTTCAAGGAATTTGGTTATATGACAAATGAATGCTTTGGTTATCTCACAAGGATCATTGGCTAAAATACACAATCACAAAACATAAACTATTTCAATGGGCATATCTAGGAAATAAGTAAGATGTAATCATACCTCAGTGCACCAAATCTAAGAAAGAATAGTAAATCTGCGTACAGTTCCGTCTTCCCTAATCTTTTGATATTTTGAAGGATCCTATCATCTCCCTTCAATTTTGCAAGTACGTTTGAAGGTAGATTCTGCAATGAAATTGAATTTCTAATGAATAGGAATCATATTTAATATCAATAGTTACTCTGCAGTTGAGATGTACCATGTTGCGTTCTCCAGCATTCATTTCAAGCTCTGCTTCAAGCCACTCTATGCATACTGTCTCTGCCACTCCTCTTATTAATACCAATATAAATTTAACCCAATCCTCACGGCTAGCAGATTCCAGCATCTGTGGAATATCACTAACCTGTCAATTCAGACACAAGTGAGGATAACAACACGAAGTTCTGTAGCAGAAAATTGATGAAAAAATTCCAAGAAAGACGAGCATAAACTATATTCGTCATCATCCAACTCCGTATTTCAAGTCCTTTGAAGTGTACTGTCTAGAGAACCTCAGTATACCAGCATAGATTTGGTTCTTTGATAACACAGAGAGAAATTAAGTTTAAGACTGAGTTGAGTTGTATGCCACTGAAAATACGCAAACAACTAGGGTAGGTAAGCCAGACCAGTAGTGTATACCATTCTTCCCCTTTGATGATCCTACTTCATCATTTAAGAGTCTTCTAACTCGTGTAGTTGGGTGAAAAATATTGTAACAAACTTAATTGCCAAATATAACTCCACTGACTGAATTACACAGGGTCAGGGAAAATCCAGTGCCAATAAGCCTACCTACTACACGTCACATGATCGGTATAAATTGGGCTTGAAGTCGACTTGGTGATTAACTCAGATAAGGTTGGGGTTCAACCATATTAGCTATCCAGATAGGTTCTTTGTCAATATGCATGCAAGCGAGCTCACTTAGACCATAAATCTATTTATATGTTAAGAGAGATCTTAACCCAGACTTTTGACAATGGATACATGCTGGCACAGTATATTGCAATACTCAACATATACATATATCTTATATAAAAGTTTGAATAATGTTTATACTGCTTTTTAAAGGTAAAATATCTATACTGCTAATGTTCAATAGCTAAAAAAAAACTTATTGCACAGTGTAATGGATAAAAAGACAATGCCTGCCTCTTTTTGGAGCGACTGGAGTGCAATGCAGATCAACCGCAGTTTGGGACCTTCATCAAGAGCAACCATATTTAATGGTCCCCTGGTTTTGTAATCTGTTTCAGTTATTTTTCCATCTAAACCACCATGAATCTTGAATGCACTTAAGGCGTCAAACAGTTTTTCACTTGTTTCACGCCAGTAATCATTTGAGGTAGACTTAGTCGCCCTGCCAATGGCATCCACATAAACTATAACGAATGAAATTGTCTGATTAAAATGAGGTATCGTACAATGAGCTGTATACATTTAAAAGCGACATACTCTTACCTACCATTAGCTGTGGAGCTGGAAGCACCTCCATACTGATTTCCAATTATCTCTCCATCAATCAAGGGAACCTTGCCCTGGGGTATAACTCCAGCTAGGTATGTAAATATCATACTGACTGCTAGAAGCATTTGATCAATGACTGGCACCCAATTATTTGACAACACAATTTCAGATTTTACAAGTGCTCCTAGGCAACAGCATCTGAGCGAATTCCATTTCATGTACCGAGTTCCTACTAGAGGCGCCTGTGGAGAAGCACTGGCCCAACATTCTGTTGATGACTCAAGGTGTTTAATAGCATTGCTTCTTCTGTAGGACATACTGTAAAACAGAAAAGCAGATGCCTCGGAAATAAAAAAAACATCAACAAAATAACATAACTGAAAATCTAAGAAAGAGGGCACCCCCAGTGCACAGGACTCCCTGCTTTGCAAGGGTGTCAGAAGTTAGCCAGTTTTTTTTTTTTTTTGAATGAAGACGTTAGCCAGTTATGCGAAGCTTTATGCAAAAGTCTTTTTGTAAGACTAACTCCTCTCACCTCTTGGTTACAACAGAGGTCTACCCTTTATTAATTGTGGATCATAATTACAAGTAAATCCATCTCTTGTCCAAACTAAAAAACACATGTTAAAGAATTCATGAAATTTTAATGTGGCTATAAAAATGAAAATGGCTAAGAACTTACGCGAAGTCAGAGAGAGCTTAGATCTAATGAAGCAGAAAGAAAAGAGTTTTAGAAATCAACTTACCGATGTGAACTTTTGCCAAATCCATTCCTTGGCAAATAAATGCTATTTCTTGAATAAGTCTTCTGCAACTGTACATGGGCGCATAAAGGTAAAGTAGCACAATCGGCCATTTAAAAATCAAAAGTGCTACTTCAGTAAAGCACTGTCATTAGGAAGAAACATAAAATGCTACATAGCCAGCATCTGCCAATCCTTCATCTGCCACAAGAAAGAACTACATTTAACCACCTATAAAATAAGGTATCTTGTTTCTTGAAATATCAAAATGTAGCACTTCCAAAATAGTCCCATCTTCGTAACCATAATGGCTTTCATGTATGCTTCCCCATTTGTATTAAGCTCATTGAGCCATTGTTCAATTCAATGTCAACAGGATTTAAATAGTTCTTTAGAAGATCAAACACCAATAAAATATTAGTGAAGAAAATAAATGCCAATCCAGTGAAAGCACAAGGTAAATTTCTCATTTTCTCCTCCCAAAGAAACCAAGTTGAATTAAATACATGAAACAAACAGAATGTCCAAAATTTAACCAAACTATTTTAACTCCTAACCATGTACAAACTTACATGTTGACATAAATCATTTGCAATACCAACTCATGAGCTTAATTATCGACACAAAAGATCAAATTATAAGGTAAACTACCATATTCAATAAAGCTCCTCCTAGCACAAAGGAGTCCCATAAGGAAGCTTTTTTTTTCGAGTTCAAAGTATATCCAGCTAAAAGTACTCAAACAAGCAACCTGAATTCGATTCCACAGCTCAATTCAGGTCACGGTGCCTAAATATAAGAAAAAAAACCCTAAAAAATCGCCAGATGCTGCCGAAGACTCGGAACTCCGAGGGGAATTGAAACCCCCAACGTAATCCAGATCTAAACAATAAGTTTCTAGGATGTGATAGAATGCGATGTTAGAATGCAAGTAGAAACATGATATGATCGGAAGTTATTAGCGTTACCTCATTTGGGGATCGTTCCGCCGCCGTTCCCGTTTCCGTTTCCGCCGAGGAGGAGGAGAAGCCACGAGGAGGAGGAGGCGGCGAACGTTATAAGGAGCCCCGAGCAGCCCGGTTCGATGTAAGAGACCAGTCTAATTGTGAACAGGATGACATCTGAACCGTTGGATCACTGTCCAACGGTTGAACGTTCTATTGGCGGACTCGAAGCGGGGCCCAAATGATACGGTAATGTAGTGCCACTCGAATGCTATCTGTTTGAAAGGTGAGATAAAGGCACGAATCTTGGAAATTTTTACGAGAAAAGAAATTTTGTTAAGTAGATTATTTAACGATGATTAAGACTGTCAAATTTATTTTTAATGATTTAAAATTAAAAGTTTAAAATATATTTTAAATTTTTAAATTTGATTTTGTATCGTTAAAATTAAATTTGACGAATTAAATCATCGTTAACTAATCTATTTAGCAAAAGTGCTAAGGAAGCTTCCCAATTGATTGCGGCTTTCATGTTGGAGAAAAATTAAACCTCTAGAAGCATGCGAGAATCCTGGGCCGGGCCTCTTTAGAACTTCAAGTAAAGAAACAAACTTCTTTTATTTGGTTGAGATTGAAAGGATAAATAAGAAAAAAAAGATATTAAAAGTTTAACTTCATTTAATTATATTTTTAATAAAAGAATATAGGTTAATATCTTTTCTATTTACTTATATTCCTTTCTAAATTATTTATTTTCCTTTTAACCCAAAATGGTATTGAAAGAAGGGCAAAACATATTTAAAACACATCTCATATTTTTACTATATTTAATAAATATATAAACTCATATATAAGAATATATTCATCAAATTAAAATTATGGTTCTTCTTTCTTGTCTTTAGTTATCTCATCTAAACATATTAACTCTTTCGCGTCTATTCTCTTTTCCTACTTTCTTTACCCCTTCATTATCTTCCATTCATTAGATTGAGAGCATGGTAGGAGAAGAAGGAAAAGACAGTTAATGATTTAATTATTACATTTTTTAATGAAAAACAATGAAAGTTAATATTTCGTCCATTTATCTTTATTTTTCTCTAATTGTCCATTTTTTTAACTCCAAAATGAGGTGGGAAAATGAGAAAAATATATTTTCTATTTAATTAATAATATATATATATATATATATATATGAATAAAATATTTGTGCAACATTATAAATTATAATGCAATCCACTTCTACTCATATTGTGCTCATAAGTCCACACTAACAAAACTATATAAAAATGTGAGGTGAAGTGGGTTGCCGAAATTTAAAGCGTCGCATACTCCTTGCTCCTCAATATATAAACTCTATAAAATGATATATTCGTTTAAATAAAAGTTTTCCCCCTTCTCTTTAGTTATGTCATAAATCTTCATTCTCCTTTCTTCGTTTTTCTTTTCATCCATTAATTATTGAATCAAATAGACCTTTAGGACCATGTTGATTGTGCAAAGCAAAATTGTCAAACTCTTGATTGTTTTTTTATGATTTATCTTATGATCATCTTATACTTAATCCTTATTCATCTTACGATCTAATTTATAAAGTCTTTCACAAAATTGCATGATCTTTATCCGATCATTGATCTTGCACCTCTCTTACAGTGTTAAGTATCATGTTCCAAAGAATAAAATAATAATGAACAAAATTTTAAATACGATACCAAGTTATGCCCTTAGCTCTTGTTATATTTCAGGTCAGGTCATTGAAGCCTTAGAAAAAGGAAAGTAGATCCTTTTTGTGGTCGTCGGATAATGATAAGGAAAAGGCCCATCTAATCCAGTGGTCAATAGTTCAACAACATCATTATGAAAGGGAATTAGGTATTAGAAATCTGACCCTTATTAGAAATAGGGAAGAGAGTTATGGTTGTCCTAAATGAAAATGAGGATTTGTGGTCTAATATGATGATTGAAAAATATGAAAAACCTCATCCCTGGGCTCCTCCCATTCCAAGTAATGACATGTCTTGGAGTTGGATACCGTAAGTCAAGGCGTGAAGGAACTCGTTGAGAATGTTAATAACACAAGTGTCAGGCATGATCCTGGATTTTTTTTATGCCTTTTATCTCTTAAGCCAACCTTCATGAATGTGAAAGTTTCGCTTATGTATTTGACTCTTTTAGATTTCATTATTGATGGATGATGGAATATCACCTTGCTTCATAGTTGCTTTAATTCTATTTTAGTGGATCAGATTATTGTAATTTACCTACCTTGCACTGTCCAGTGATGATCATTGGGTTTGGGCGCTGCACCTCCACGGAATTGCCCATGAAAAATCCATTTATAGACTTGTTAAGGAGCCGACCTTTTTTTCTCATAATGTTGATTATTGAAATAGTTGGAGAAAATTGTGGAAAATCTCTGTACCTCCTAAAGTTCAAATCTTTTTGTGAAAATTAGCACACAATCAATCGATTTTCCACTAAAGTGCTCACATTCAATTTCACCTGTGCATCAATCCTTTGTGTTCATTATGTGGAAAGGAACCTGAGACCATAAATCATTTATGTTTTTACTATTTGACAAGCAACTTTTGTCCATGTTTGAAAAGCAAAATGAATTTTACTTTTGAACACTCAATAGTTGGGAGCAAGGAGTTTGGTTAGAGGAGTGACAACATCTCATATCTTCCTCTATAATTATGACACAATCTCTACTTGCCTTTTTTATTTTTGGGAACTTTGGAAGCTGCCTAATGATATCTTTTTCTAATTCCAAATGAACCTCAATCTTAGTGATATGGGAAAATGTTTTGGCAAGTCTTATTGAGTGTGTTAAATACCTAGGACCCGAGGGACATATTCTCATTGATTCCACACAAATCAGATGGGACACCCCTCCTCCTAGTTGGTGCAAGCTGAACACCGATGATTCTCTTGGCCAACTAGGAGAGAGAGAAGGTGCATGTTATCTAGTTAGAAATTCTAACGACAACTTTGTCACTGTAGGTACTTAATGTGGATACTTTCATTTTGTATTAGAAGTTGAAGCTTGGAGCTTAACATATGACATCATCAAATGTAAATAATTAGGCATTGATAAGCTACGGATAAAGAGTGATTATTCAATGTCCATATTTTGTACTTTATATGTCTGCATTTTCTACTAGTTAATTCTAATTTTACAATTAAAAAAAAAACATTCATGTATACATGATAATTCAATGCACTTCACATGCACAACTCTGTTTATTTGAACTCGAAAAAAATCGATTGTTCATCTTTTTTTAAAAAAATAACGATTTAAAACTAAAAAAATTAAAAACATCATAATAATTATTTTTACCTCTTTTTCTAATAATATTTATTTTTACCTATTCCATTTTCCTCCTCTGGACTATAAAAATAATTCAATTCACCCCTTAATTATAATGTTACTCACTTACCTCCACCACAGCTTTTCAAGCGCATCCAAAAAATTTACCTTTTAGGTAGGTATCTATCTTTTTTATATTTGTTAATAAATAAATAAATAAATTCAAATAAGAGGACCCATTTAAGTTAAATGTATAACTAATTTTTTTGCATTGAAGTTAAGTGAATATGCTTAGAAAGTTTAAGAAAATAAAGTTCCAAGCGGATAATATTAAAAGTTAAGATCTTTAAGGAAGGAAAATAAAACATTTGTTTTTAATAACATATACAAATATATATATATATATATATATATATATATATATATATACGTAATTAGTTAATGAAATCTAAATAATCTCCAAGATTTTGCATAAAATCCTTTGTGTAACCTGTAAAAGAATTCCATTTTAGTTTTTTCTGTTGAAATAAGAAGAATTATTTTTTTTCTACATTAATTCACGATAAAAAAATCATTATATATAATAATTTTATATATTATTATCATACGGCAAGGAGCCCGTAATTGGCCTATTAAATTTTCACGTTTTAGTAGACGGGCGCGCACACATCAACGACTCGCATCAAGCGCAGTGAAAACCATCCCGTACAAGAAAACCATTATGCGGACATCCATACAGCCAACGTCGTCCCCCTAATTGTGTAGGCGCAGAGGCACCGCAATTGTACGCCTCTTATTTTTTTTTCCTCCCTTTCGCGTCTCCTCTTCCAAGTTCTATTCGATCTCCATCTCAGAAACCCTACGCTTCGGCAGAGCAGAATCCGCCGCCATGGATCTGCGCCTCCTCCATGTATTGATCTTGCTCGGCTCGCTCTGCGTCCAATCCAAGGTTTGCCCCTCGGTTTCTCTTTGATTTTAATCCCAGATGTAATTTTTTTGGCTTGTTATTGATCTTTTGGAGTAATTACTTCGATATCGTTGTTCTGGCGCTAAATCTCTGGGTTTTTTTTGGCAATTCCAGTTGGTGTGCGGTCAATCGGTTGCTTTTATCCATGGTTCAACTCAGAAGTACATTAGAAATCAGCCATTGAAAGAATCGGGGGAGGTAAATTGGATGATCTGTTGATCTGTTGCTTGTTTCATCGTTATCAGTAACTACTACGATGAAATTATTGTCTTATCATGTACATTTTTAATTCATAAAATTAAGTAAAAATTATGAATCAAAGCGATCTTTGTGATGTATGTGTTTAAGAAGGTGCAAGTTCGTTGTCCTGAGGGTAATTGATGAGACTCAAAGTAGCGGTTGAAAGTTTGAATCTTGTGTACTTTGAATGTGAAATACAATATAGATTTGGGGCATCTGGACCTGTTTTTGCATACTACATGTAGCTTATTATTGACTTACAAATCTATCAATCTGGGAAATTGATAGCCTTTTCGACAAGAACTCAATTTAGATAAGATTTTAAACATTGAAACAAGGCATATCTGATCTTTTGCAATTGTCACACAGTTTGCCAACTCAATAACATTGGATGAGGTTGCAGCAACTGTATCAGTCTTACTTGGATTTGCACCATCCTCCTCACTTTCTGCTGATTCTTCATCCAAGGTATAACAAAAACATGGTCTTCATCATAGGCATTTCTCACCTATGAAGTCTCACTCTTGTTGATCTATTACCACAGTTAAATGAGGTTCTACTTCCAAATCCTTTTGACAAGCCTCATGCTGTTTTCATGCTTGAAGTTGCTGGCATTGAAGGTTGTTGTGTTCAACATTTAGAAGTTTTTAACATTTAATCATCACTTATGTTTAATGTTGCTATATGCTGTAACTTGATTTTACAGATTTAGAGCTATCTACAAATGGAAATAACCAAGCAGCTAGCATTTTCAAAAGTAGGATTGTTGGTTCTGAAAAAACTAAGCTTGAACTTCCAGGTGATTTATTCTTGACTGTGTAGCATCTTGAAGGATATTTCATGTTATTATTTGTGGTAAATGTGTTCTAATTTTTCATTGACAGGTGAGGATGAGGTTTCTGTTATTTCTTTCGATGATGTCCTAGAAGGTTGTGGTGCGTCTTGTCTTGATGAGGAACTGAGCAACCTTGTAAGTCTAGTTTCTTTCAAGTTTCATACACGACATTGGATATACTGTTGGGAATGATGAGTGCAGTTGATATGACTTTGGTTCTTTGTATAGGCAAAGTGGTTGGGTGGTTCATATGTTGCTTCGACAGAGTCATCAGATGGAGAATTGACTTTTCCCTTGACTAGCGGTGGTGTCTTAAATCTTCATCTTGCAAAGGTCCAACCCTTACCCACAGTCTCTGATTTACTGTTAGTGAATCCATGTAATTGAATCTTTTCTTCTCAGTAAAAGGGATATGTTTTATGTATTTGGAAGCGGTTAAGATGTTACCTCATAAATCAGACTGCCTTAAGTATGTTTTACCATGTATTGTCAGTAAATGTAGTAGCACTGAACTCTATTGTTCTCAGAACCATAATCACTTAGCTTGAAGCTACTAGATTGTGTTCCCAAGTAGTCAATGAATCTGGTAGAAGAATAAACAATATCCATTCTGGTAATCCGACTTGATCTGTTGACTTAGACGTCGCCATGTCATATGATTGCAAAGATTGTCCTGAGAAGATAACATTTGTTATGCTTGACTTCTGAATGGTCATTATGATTTAGGAACATGATTTTCATTAACTTCATTTTTGCTGGTGGACTTCTTTTTCATCATGGTGAAAAATATCGTACTAATATTGGATGACCTTTCTAATGCTGACCATTTTACTCTCTTCACTGATAAGAGTTGAAAACTTTTGTGACACAAACACGTATTGTTTTAAGAAATGAGCGTAAGAGTGTGTTGTCTTTTTCCGCAGAGGGCAGACCTTCAGTTTGCATCCAGTCTTGCTTCTTTAGTTAGAAACATAAAGGGAGCAGTGGAAACTCATGAAGATTTAGCTGGAAGCAGGTTAACTGTTTCAGAAATTATAAGAGGCCGATTTATGGGCATTCAGGTGACTTGTCCTTCAGTTGATCACTTTTTTTGTTGCATTTTTTATCCTATGTACTTTATCACTTAGTAATGCGATAGTTGATTATCTAGCACAAAACCTAGCAGACTGCTCCACACACTCAGGTGATCGTTAGTTGTTTAAAGTAGCTACTATAGAAGACTTCATCTTAAGGCTTACGACTTCATATGGGTTGTTCCCAAAAGAAAATCTTCATATTCTATTTAAATACTCCTTTATATTCCAGTGCATTAGACATTATGTCCTTTAAATTTATTGCCTTTTCCCTTTATTCATTCCCTGGACTTCAATTTATTTGTTTGTATGCTTCGTGTGTAATAACAGAATACTTTTCGAACTGTGTGTGTGTGTGTGTGTCTGTATGTGTGTGTGAATTTAGAATTGTGCATTCTTCTGGTTTTGTTTCTGCCTTGATACTCAAATAGCTTTAGTTTTTTTTGTGATTTAATAGGGATGTTAGGATAGTGGATATCATGCAAAGTCGTGTCCATAAACAGTTGTAGAAGGTCCACATGCGCACTTATGATGGTCCAAATATTTTTATTTGCAATTTTCTTTTTTGAGTTAGTAGAGGATCGTTGATGTGTACAGTTATCCATACTTATTTTACTTACAAATATTGGCATTAGAAGTTAGCATATTGTACCCACACAGCTTCAGACAGTTGTTTTTTTGCATCGAAGTTGATACAATGAATTTTGGAAGACTAGATAGGGGTCCATTGATCCTTTTAAGGTTAAGGTAACACCTCCCTGCTAACCATAGAAGGGAACCCAAAAGACAACATAATCTTTTATTTTTTCAGATGTTTGCCCAAAAATTGAACTTTCATTATCCCTCGACATGATTGGATGTGTTAACCAATCAGGTATCTATCATCTTTATGTTTGTTATTTTTTTTATTTTTTTATTTTCTAAGAAGATGATATGAGACCAAGCAGGATTTGGTGAGTACACATACATATTCTTTGATGGTTCTTGGTAAACATTGTTTAGGTTCTTCAGATCTGTTGAGATTTTCTCATGAAAGAATTTTGATAGCTTATAGCTCTAGTTTATATATGTTATGCAATCGATTTTCCAACCAACCAGATTAAACCGATGGGATTGTTCTTGATGGTGTGGCAGTCACTCAGGAAGTTGAGAACTGACTCTATCAGACAATTCAGTCCAGTTCATCCTTTCTTAATACCCCTGAAGTAAAAAAAGGAAAAAAACACAACTCAGTACATATCTGGTTCAGTTGGGGATTTACACCAAGCCAAGGGTTCTGAGCTTGGTTCTGTTAGGATGTTTGCAATATGTTGTTATGTTCTCCATGTCATATAATTTACACAACATATTTGATGCAGGTTCTCAAAGACGAATATGGTCAAGGGATCATTATTCAACAGGGGATGGAGTTGTTTCAGATGACACTTACAAAGTTGTTTGACTTACTACTATCTTCTTACAAAGGTCAGTTTATGATCATAATTTACACAGTTTCACATCTATCAGTTGCATATATTCCAGATAATTCGTGATATTATAATTAGAGTGCTTGCTCATGGATAATTGACGACGTCCAACTATCTTGTCTTTTTTTTGTTAAATCTGTCAGTGTACATGAGAATAATATTCTTTTAATTTGCCTTGGTAAAATATCTCGCTTTATCCTCCTTGTCATTGTTTGATCACTTTTTCCTTCTTCTGTTTCCA
Organism: Pontederia paniculata; assembly: GCA_001647135.1. Lineage (NCBI taxonomy): Eukaryota > Viridiplantae > Streptophyta > Magnoliopsida > Commelinales > Pontederiaceae > Pontederia > Pontederia paniculata. The sequence goes on along the minus strand of LTAE01000168.1, from coordinate 39,409 downwards.
CTTTGTAGCTTCTATTATCAGAAACTTGCTACAAAGTATGCCACAATGAGTATTGATTTTGTGAAGCTTTAGTATAAGAGGCTTCAATTGCTATGTTCTGGGCTTAATGTGTAAGGGGAAGACAACCAACAAATATATGCAGGTTGAACACCTGAAAGGGGCGAACCCTGGGGTCTCCACTATCTGGACATGTTAAGACATTACACTTCTGTGTCGAACTTGAATAGATAATTCTTTTTGAGCAGAGGAATAGATAAAATCATAAAAGTTAGTAGCCTTTTGGATATCAGGTTAACACCCAAAAGATAAATGATCAATCATATTCTTTCAGCACATTATTAACTGTCTGATATACACTTTGTGAGCTTGATGTGCTTTATCTTGAATTCCACATCTTAGTTTTCTTTTAAATTACTAAATATTGCAGAGAAGATTGTTGGGGCTATCATATTCAACAATGAGGCTTCTTCGGAGTTGGCAATGATGGTAGACGTGATGTCTTCAGCCCGTGCTTCACGACAGTTGGAGGAAGCTACTTCAGTTAATTCAACAGATTTGGAGACTCTGCTTGTTAGACGAAGTTTGGCTTGGATAACTGGAATTATCCTTCTTGTATCGACTCTCATTGGGGTGAGCACAATCATTTGTAGCTTTTAACTATACCCCTATATATATATTTATATATTACTTGCATATATATATGTATGTATATATATAGCATGAGTTAGTATAATAGTACATATCCCTTTAATATACTTTTAAGAGTGTTAGCAGGCTGGGATGGTATTTGGGTCAGATTTTGGGAAAAAAGTTTCAAACCTGACGAGGTCTGGTCCGATTAAATTGGGTATAACCGATTACAATTAACTAATCTTTAAAAGTTGAACAAAATAATATAAGAATAAAAGAGTAATGTATTATAAAGAATCATAGAAAATATTGAAATAAATAAATTAAGAAGTAAAATGATAAAAAAGATAATTGGGTTGGGTTGGATTGGACTGGTCACTGATTCCGAGTGCTGAGTCGGGGATCGTCAGTCCCGAATCCTATGAACACCCCCAATACGTTTTGACTAGATACACTAAACACTTAAGGTCCCAATACATTTTGACTAGATACACTAAAACTTAAGGCGTCAAATTTTTATGGATTTGATAATTAATGTAAGCTTAAAAGTTTCATGGACCTTGATATCTATGGATGTTGAGAGGAGAAAGCATGACTAGTGATGGAACTTTTCTGGTTAATTTCCCTTGAATTAGGGGCGCAGAGAAGGAGAAGGGGTCATTTCACGTGTTGCGACCTTTTGTGAACATTAATGTTATTGTGTCCTACTCCTGATGTTAATATTTGGGTTACCTTTTTTTTTATTGCACTAATACCATTGAAAATCTCATGTTGGCATCTTTATTGTTTATACAGATTTTCCTCTTGGTGAACATGCCACTAACGAGGGACACCCTTCTTTACTCAAACGTCAAGCTTGATTAATTTCTGGGTTATAAACGTTATGTGGGAGGCTTTTGGACAATGCTTTAGCAGAATGCCCTAAAAGGATAATTTATTCTCCTTTTGTCCATTCGATCTCGTTGATAAGTTACTGCACAAGGAAGTTGAGCTGCATCTTTGTTGTATGCGGAAGTTAATAACGATGAGTAATAGTCCAAGGTAGAAAAAGGTGTATTTTCATGTTCTTGGTTTATCATTTTTTTGGGCGGAGTAAAGATATTTCATGTGTATTGTATAATTTGGTGATCAGATCACCTTGGTGGCGATACTTCCTCCACGCAGTTTACTTTGAACCCTTCGAGCATAATGTGTGATTTAATGGGTTTCGCTATTCTCGTCATTATACCTTTGGATGACTGTAATATTGGGCTAATATGTGTTTTCATTTTCCTATTTACTTAGAAAATTGAACTTAATTTGCTCCACTCAAGTTCTTCCTTCATTTTAGATTTTATTAGTTTACTATATTAATAAGTATAATATCATTATTACTTTAATTTATTAACAAAATTGGTAAAAAAAATAATAGCAACAACCACAAATTTCATGATTATTAATAAAATAATTATTTTAACTTATTTTGTTGTTTTTAATATTTTATTCTAAGAAGACGTAAAAGTTAAAGTGGCAATTTATACCTTTTATTAAGGGGAGCACATATATCGATGGCAATTAAGAGCAAAATTCACAAAATGATAAGATTGATCATCTACGACGTAATTAATAAAATAAATAAATAAAAATAAAAAAGGCAATAGCCATTGTCCCTCTTAACTTTGCGAAAGATAAGAAATGAAAGAAGAGCAGGAACAGAAGGGACCCCTCCCCTCTCTCCTCTCTTGCTACTTTTTTTTTTAAATTCTTTTAGCTTTTACTATTTTATTTTTGCCACATAGAACAAACTAACTTTATGGCAGATAGTAATATATTTGTGACGTTTACATAAGTGAGTTAATCTGAATACCAATTATAGTCCATCAAAATAATCATGTAGTTAACAAGGAATTGTAGGTGCAGAGTCACCACATATATGCAACAACAATAATAATAACAACAAAAACAAAAACAATAATAATAATAATAATAATAATAATAATAATAATAATAATAATAATAATAATAATAATAATAATAATATTAATAATATTAATATTAATAATAGAGGTTAAGTAAGATATAGTCAAGATTTTTCGACAGGTGTCACTTTTAAAAAATGAGGTGAGCTCGCTCTTTATGAGTGTGTATGCAAGATACAACTAAAATATTTTGACCGCACATTACTTAAACTCATAATAATAATAATAATAATAATAATAATAATAATAATAATAATAATAATATTTTCATTTCCTTTCCCATCTTCTCTTTTTGGTTCCAAATTCTATTGATGAACTCAATCTCAAAAACCCTATGAACCTCTCGCTTCGCCTAAGAAGAATATGTCGTCATGGATCTTCACCTCAAGCTCCATCTTTTGATTTTTCTCACTTTGTTCTGTGTTCGATCTGAGATATTTTCTTTCGCCCCTCCATTTCTCTTTAATTTTAATCCTAGATGATTTTTTCTTGTTTTTTTTATTATCGAATTGTCGAAGTAGTGCTTTGCATATTTTTGTTAAATCATCGGTCTTGTTTTGGAAATTCCAGTTGGTGGACAGTCATTTAGTTGCTTTTTTTTATTGATGGCTCAACTCATAAGACATCAGGAATCAACTGCTAGGTAAATCATATGATTTATTTCTTTTATCATGATTATTGTGAAATATTCTTATGAAAATGTTTTATTGTTTTTAGTTTTATACTATAATTTCAATATTCAAATGTAAAATTGCACACAACACCGCAGTATATTTTAAGCATTGCATGTGTCACAGTGTGTAATGAGATTGGAGTTCTCCAAATTTCCGTACTTCAACGATTTCATATTGCAAATAATTATAGCAAGTTTAAACTAAATTTAAACTAATGTCTTGTTAAAAAAAATTACTAATCGTGTCAAAATTTTCCTACTTGGAGCGCAAAAGCCAAAAATGCATTAATGTTATCCAAATTAATTATTATTTTTTTAAATTAGGAACCCAAATGTGATCTCAAACGACGTTTGACCAACTCGTGGGAGCTCGTGCCGTTTTCGTGCCCATTTCGAACGGATAAACAAAGACTTTCCAGCACATCCAGGCATTTTGTGCTTTGTTTTCCGTGCTCAACCACTTTTGAACCTTCTGACAAAACACTGTTTATTTCTCAACAAATTAGTAATTATTTTTTACAAAAGTATAAAATGTAGAAAAAAAATTACCAATAATGATTCTAAAAAATTTATGATTTCAAAACTCGTACAATTGTAAAGACACAAACTACAACCTATTAATTGTTAACCTAAAAATCTTTCTACTCGCAATGGCTATCATTAGGATGTTCACGAGTTGAGTTTAACTCGACCCGAACTAAAATTCGATTTAACCCGATTAATTTTATTCATGTTGAATTAGATCGGATTGATGATAAGTTAGTCATCAAATCTGATCCAATCCGATATCCATTGGATCGAGTTGGATCGGATAAGATCATCGATTTACCCGATTAAATTTTTCATATATTTTTAATTGTTTTTTATATTATTTAACATCAATTATATTTAAAAACAACAAAGAAAACTTTATTTTTTAAAGATTTGTAATAATTTTAAAGGATATAGAGTATAATTATTTAATATAATTTAATTTTAAAGTAATATAAATTTTTTATCAAGAATAATTTGGTTCAAATTTAATAAAAAATGTATAAAAGTTCGGGTCATCGAGTTGGGTCGGATTGATTGGTTTCAAAAAATTGAGATAATCGAGTTATGATCGGATCGGTTTGGGTTCGACCCATCCAACGATCCGATCCAATCCAATTAAAATTGGATTGGTTTGGATCGTTGGATTCATCGGATCGATCCGATCCGGTGAACACCTCTAATAGTCATTACAAATTTATCAAGTTTTTTAGATTTTTTAATATATGAGTGTTATGAGAATTTTTAGAATGATGAATTAGAAGAATTTAAAATTTTTCTTTGTTAATAATGAGCTCCTCTGTTTACTTTTTTTTACTCATTCGAAACTTCTGTGTTCAAGATTATTAATATTTGATTATTCCGAAATCAAGATAAAGAATAGAACAATATTCATCTGACCAAATTAATGATTTTGAAACTCAAATTCGAAAACTTTTGATTTTTTAATCCAGAGCACAAATATACTAATTATTTGGGTCAACTAAAATTAATTATTTACTAATAAATTATGAGATGGACTCACCATCTGATACAAAAAATAAACAAAAAAAAATGCGAATTTTCAAGTCGTGGCGTACATTAATGTTGTGTGGGATCCATTATTATTCCTTTGGACGTTTGACAAAAAAAAATGAGGAATAAGACTTTAATTCAGGTCTTATTCCTCAATTAAACGCTCCCAAAATGTCTTTATATTCGTAAATAATATTTATTTCATCCAGCCAAATTTTATAAATATTTTCGATGATATTATTCATCAATCTTAAAATTACAAATTTATTTTCCGGAAACATTGTGTTCCACTTTGAAACGGGGAGTTAGAATAAACCTATTCCCAACTTGTTTTTTTTTATTTATCACTTTCATGATAGAAAATAAATACCTCATGTGCACCATAAAAAATTTTATGAACATGCACATGAACAAATTAATCTTGATAGTATTATACTACATGCATCAGACACAATCTATAGAGGAAGTCGCAGCTCTATTCATCTACAAAAAATCCCAAAAAAATCCTTAGATATTATCTTAATCTAATTTGATGCGACAACATTAAGGATGAATTTTTTCAATAATGACATTTAATAAATCCGATGACCTCTAATAAGCATGAAATGCCAAAAACTGTCTCGTACATCTACAATAACATTGGAAAAAAATGAAGGCCATCAAACTTTTAATTTATAACAAATTATTAATACAGAAAATGGTATCATCAGTATTTATATGATTCACATGTCGATAATTTTAATAATGAATCACAGTCATAAATTCATAATTTAATAATTAAAAATAGATTTAACACGTGCATGCCACTAACAATAACCCTATAATATTATGTTTAATAAACTCTTGACTTTTGCATCTTACACTTATCTAGTGCCGTATGTGATGGGCTTTAGAGAAGGTCAATACAATTGTAAAGGAAGACGAGTAATTATGTATCTCTCTCTTTTAAAAATAAATTATATATCACTTATAATACTGAGTTATTATTATTATTTATATATGATAGTTGGCTCGTCAATATAAAAAGACTAAGTCAGCTTAGAGGAGTTCATTTTAAGCTTCAACATTGAGATTATTATACAAATAAATTAATTAGTACCCATCGATATATTGATCTTGACTACTGGATCAAGAGCATCTCATGCCAAATTGACATTATATTTAGAGTTAAGTGCACATCAATTAATTACTTAATCACCTTGATCCATTGCATGCCTTGGATTAACTTGATGCTTCATATTAATTTAATAGTGCTTCGCGATCTCGGAATATGGAAACCTTTAAATAAAGACTTTTTACATTTAGAGAGTTGAATAAATATATGGATTTGTGCTACCAAACTCTCATCTGTCCATGTGTTCATCATTCTCCATTAATGCTATATATTATTATGATTAGCTATTTTTTTTCTATTAATAAATCTTCACTAGATTATTTTAAAACCAAAATGTGATGAAGGTCAATGAAGAAATAAAAATGTACAAACAGAAAATAACAAAACAAAACATACGAGGTAAATGTTCAAACATAAATTGTACAAGATAAACCACGCGAATATATAAAGGAATAAAATATTTACAAATAAAGTGATATAAACCCAAGAAATCAAACTTTCTTCATCTTCACGTATTGCTCTCGTCCTTTATTTCTTCTGTATTTTGATTTTTCGAAATTTTGATTGAGATGTCAAAATATGTTATATAGTACATAACGTTAAACAAAGACCCACGTTTAGATTCCTAGCTTCTCATATAAATAATAATACTAACTGTTGGACGAAGTTTGGCTAGCAAGTTAATTTGTGTGTTAAATAAAAGATAGAGCTTGTAGTTAGTCCTGAATTTAAATTTCGGAGATGTCATCGTTGTAATATGTAACACTTAAAAAAGTAAGCAACCCATGCCAACTTTTTTTTCCATACAGAAATTATACTTTTCCAAAATTATCCTCTTTTTCATACAACATAATGTTTAAAACTCTGCTATGATTAATACGATAACTAAAACATTGAATATTTTTTCATGTAAAATTTTTGAGATTTAATTTGTAATTTTTTGTGAAATTCAATATTGATTGTCCTAATAGAGACGATCGGAGATCGTTTCAATTGGGACGATCAATTTAGACTGTCTCAATTGAGGTGATCAAAACACATTTCAATTGGGATGTTCTTTTCATACCGTCTTAATGAACCTTTGCAATTACTCTCCCAATGATCGTTGAATTAAATTCAACGCTTAACTATCTCAAACATCGGATTTGAGAAGGTCAAAATCGTCTCAAATTCTATTTTTTTTATAGTGAATTCAATATCACATGCCTTTCTTTGTCTTTTTATTAATTCTTTTTGTACCTTTCAAAATTAATATATTTAAAATTATTAGTACTTGACTAATTCAAAGTTAAATTAGAATAATATTTTTCTAACTAAATTAACGATTTTAAAATTAAATTCGACTAATAACATCATCATCTCACTCAATTAAATTTGGTTATCTTTTTATTATAAATTTGTTAATATATGATGTAACACTTGCGTCCCATTTTATCCTTCACTAGGACAAGTAAGTATGATGATATTTTGATTGGTTGTCTTGACATACAATGCAATCATCACTGTTACTTGGTCCCAGGTCAAGGAGATCAGACCGGTGAATCCTGCCACAGATGCCAGGGATTTGCACTATGCTGTTTCTGGCCAGCTGCTCCATTTTGATAAATGTTTACTTTACTTCAACTAAACTGTATCTTATTCATCTAATTATGACGGATAAAATTTTAATAAAAAATTTGTGTGAGACTCCAATTTGATATCAGTTTAAATGACAATGAGCTGCTTATTACTTGACTTCAATCCCTGAATATTTAGCTGGAGGAGGCAACAGAGGGAAGAGCTGCACAGCAACAGAAACAAGGACCTACAGATCATCAAGTTTGTGTTATTAGTACTCTTCGTACTTGGAAAGATTCACACCTTAAATCCTGATTTCAATCGAGTTTACAGCATGCAGTGCTGCATGTCATACGTCATGCATCTCATTTCGGACGTGCGATGGTGTTTTCTTATTGTTGTTTCAATGTGTCACTGTAAAACAAATTTCTTCTGCATGGTGTCTGAGGTTTAAGGTTGGTGTTAATGTGTTCCGGTTGTTGTTTCCTGTATGTTAATGTTCCCTGCTTCTTTTAGTGGTTATGTTATGCTTTCTGGTTAGGCATCTCTGATAAGTGAAAATGGACAGGGAATTTGGAGTGGAAGAGTGAGGGAGATGGAGCTAACAGATCAGAAGTGTCTTCAGAGGGTCATCTCTCAGAAGGCAATGCAGATGAGCAATAAAACCTCCTGTAAGATATGGGTGTTGGGCTTCTTCTGTGGTGTCTGCATCACTAATTTGTTCCTAGTTGCACTTGCACCCTTCAGGACTAGAGAATTTGGCATGGTCTACCAAAGTGCCAGAAGGGTAATGCCTGAGAATTCAGTCCTTCCACATCTTGGTAATCCACATTTTCCAGTGAATTAGTTTCTTATATCTGTTCTTCATTCTGGTTTCCGAATTTTTTGTCGCTCAATATGTTAATAGATTATTTTATCTTACAGTGTATTACGATCTTCTAATAACAAAATAATATCATTAAACAAGCATGACATTAATGAAAATTTAAATTTTCTTTCTTGTTGCAGGCACTAATGAAAAAGAAAGCGAAATTTCTCGAGATCCAATAACTTTGAAGAGTATCCAAAAAGTTGCAGAACTAAGTGACTATGAGAGAGTGTTGAAGTTATACATTGCTTGGTCTGCTAAGCTGAATGAAGATGGCAAAAATGGGTCATCGACTAGTGGACCTGATGGATTTGATGTCCCTCATGCTCCTCATATTGAGGACTGCAGGCTGAATGCCCAAATGAACAAACAATTCGATACACGAAGTGAAGATGGAAATCTTCCTCCATGGACTTTGTGGAGAGGATTGTTGGGTTTGAAGTTACTTCAGCCGACATTAGTGAATGATACGGAGAAGACTCAGTTTATCCATGAAGCGAAGCTCGAAGGTGCTTATCCTCCTTGGGTATGTACTTAATTTGCTGCATAAACTGTGTATGCAAAGTTATTTTAGACACTAATGTTCCATTTAATACTCTTGTCTGATTCACTGATCCAGCCAAAAGATTTGTTGCATAAACTGTGTTTGCAAACTTATTCTAGACAAAAGGAATAATAACCAGCTTGCTGTCATTAAACTCTCAGAGATCATTGTACAACAAATGAATCTAGCAATCAGAAAATGTGAATCTTATATGCTGTTTAGTTCAACACTAATACTTTTTCTGACTTCAGACTTGATGAGAAGTGTGTTACTTAAGTTGCATTAGCTTGCATCTTTAATGCTTGAACATTATGGAGACATTATCTTCTGTAACATATTCAGGTTAGAGGATCAGATGCAGACAACTATCCCCTTACTAGGGAAGTTCAGAGAGATCTATGGATTCACCAGCACCCACAAAACTGTCATGATCCTGAACTCCGCTTTCTCGTTGCCGACTGGGAAAGATTTCCGGGATATGGTTTTGGAGCACAACTAGCTGAGATGGCTGGTCTACTGGCAATTGCAGCCAATGAGAAACGAATTCTACTCACAAACTACTACAACAGGGCAGATCACAGAGGCTGTAAAGGTTATTATGACTACATCAATGCTATCTGCCATAAAATTTCCATGAGATATATCTGTGGTATATGAGGAATGGACAAATAGAAGGATCTCATGCGCTGTAGGCCAAGATTTTAACTGTGCAAGTTTATGCTGACATGCATTAACTAACTTATTCGTCGCTTGACAGGCTCCTCGCGCTCTCGCTGGTCTTGCTACTTTTTACCTGAAACATCTTCAGAATGCCAGAAACGTGTTTTTGATCTCATGGAGAACAAAGAAGCTTGGAGGAATAGAACTATAACTTCAAGGGATAACTATACATCTAAGGAGATTTGGGCTGGCCGAGTACCCAGGTAGTTCTGATACATTGATTCAAGCATTTATTGTAGTCAATTCAATAGTAATGTATCAACTGCTAGTTGCCAGTATTAGACAATAATTGAAGCAACTTATTTCTGACTTAATGTTGGTTTGGTAATTCTTCATGTGACCTTGGATTATTGTTTTCACAGAACATGGGGTAGGCCATGGAGTATTCTGCAACCCACAACTGAAATAGATGGAAGCCTGCTCATGAGTCACCGAAAAATGGAGAGGAGGTGGTGGCGAGCGCAGGTATCGCATAATATAATCCCGTTGATCCTAGTGAAGCTTTTTATGACTGAAGTTAGAATTCACTTTCTTAGTATCTCAAATAACATTCTTATCTTTTTTTTTTGTACTGTGACAATTGCATAGCATTAGTTCTGATGAAATCAAGAATTCATCTTCATATCGAAAACTCATAAATTTTTTTATTTGGTAGGCGATACGATATTTGATGCGGTTCCAAAGTGAGTATACATGTCATTTGCTGAATGTAGCACGCCATGAGGCATTTGGTATGGAAGCTGAAAAAATGGTAGTCGACAGTAATCTCCTATTAACCTTGCAAAAGGTCAGATTTTAGACATAATCTATCTGCTTCACTAGTGTATCTATCTACTATGATCAAGTGAAACAAAGTCATTCTGTTAGTAGTTATAGTTTCCGAGTGATTTTGACAAGACTATTTGTTAACATTAATGTCATGTTTTTTTTGAGAGGGTAAAGGATGAGAGCCTTGTGCACTCATCCAACTTTATTGCTGAAATGCTATTTTACATGTTGAGGTTACAAAGTATTATCATATTATAAACTCGCCCAGTCTCGCATCATATTCTTCACTGCGCCTACAATAATTTTAATATAACATTGTTCTTCTTTAAAAATACATCCATTTCGTTGCCGCCAAATGTCATGTTCATTGGTGAATACTCTTACTAAATCAAAATAGTAATTAAATCCTCTTCACAGGTATCTGGTAGTAGATCAGAAGTTGATCTCAAACGAATTGTATGGTCTGACCACAAGCCCTGGACCCCGAGGCCACTCCTTAGCATGCATGTCAGGATGGGGGACAAGGCCTGTGAAATGAAGGTGGTCGGCTTCAAGAACTACATGCAGCTGGCGAGCCGCGTTCGCGTGCGTTTCAGAAACCTGAACAGCATATGGCTCTCCACAGAGATGCAGGTCTCTACTCTTTCTAATATGCTACAATTTGATCTTTCCAACTGAACTAGTGAAAGCACATATGTGAGCAGGAAGTGATCGATCAGACGAGGTCATATCCCCACTGGAAATTTTACTACACCAACATTGCTCGCCAAGTCGGGAACATGTCGATGTTCGAATACGAAGCAAGTCTCGGCAGGGAGACCAGCACAAATTACCCGCTCGTAAACTTCCTGATGGCTACTGAGGCAGATTTCTTCATCGGGGCTTTGGGCTCGACGTGGTGTTATATGATAGATGGCATGAGGAACACTGGAGGAAAAGTGATGTCTGGTTATCTGAGCGTCAACAAGGATCGTTTCTGGTAGAGTTCATAATAATTCTTGATTGCACGCCTGTCAATATTTTGTACATGAAGTATCATTTTGATTCATAGTTTTTGCCTTCTGCTACATATATCATGTTGAGGTTTCAGATGTACTTTATTAGACGATTCTTCTGTATTACTGTTTACGTCAAATGTCACTTTGGATCGTCTGAAAAGCAGCTTAAAGTTCATGCATGACTTCTTTGCACTCCGAGAATTCAATGAACAGAACCAGTAAATTGTGACTCAGTAGCCTTTTAGCTGCGGTGCATAGTAGTTGAGCACTGTTACATCCATTACTTTTATCATTCAAATCCTTTCCTCCATCCATTGTGCTCCCACAATGATGACATTTGACAAGATTAAATCTGTCCCTGAATCAAATCTGTGGCAGAAACTACACTACGATGCAATTTACACACTAACTCAGGTCTCTTCTTCATGTGATCACAGCTCTGACCTTTTGAGTCTTCAAAGGTTATTTGTGCCTCTAATGACAGCCTTTACATGTTCTGGTACACGAGAAAGGTGACCATAATATGACGCAGAGCCACAAAAGAATGCTCTTCAAACCTCCAAAAATTCCTTATTATTGATCCCCACCATGCAATCGCGTTCCGGTCGTGTCTCCATCTGTACGTGATCCACTGAGCCACTTGGTGGCTGCACTGGCAACGAATTCTCAGCATGCCCTGCATCCGCCCATTGTGGGAGCTTCTGCATGCATGATGCAAATAGGACGTCGAGAGCTGTCTGACCTGTGAGTTCAACCCAAAATGGGAAGGCAGAAAAAAAATAACTTTCTTTGAATGTTCAGAGGCCAACATTTGCCACTGTAGCACTACAATGTTGTTCATCAGAAGTTTTTTTGTTCCAATATGGTAAGAAACTGGTGGAAAGATGCTCAATTATCCCATTTGATTAAACAATTTTGAATCTCATTATCTGACTCCAATTTATAAAGTGGCTGTAAAGTTCCAACCATCCTCTTTATATCTGTCCATTAACACAATTCTTTGACATTCTATGCATGATAGAAAGAGATGGTCATAATTCCCAGTTTTTCTTTTTGGTAGGGTCCTGAACTATTAGCACCCGACTAATTCGATGTTCGGATGGGAGCGACGAAGATAAATCCTGTCCAAATTGACATAATTCCCACTTTTTGATGGAATGATACGTCAGCTTTGGAATTCTTCTGGCTGCCATGGCAAGTAGACCATGCCATGCAACTTTCCCAGGACAATAACATTGCACCACCTTCCTAAAAAATGGGCCAAGGTCATGAATCTGTGCAGGAAGGTGAAGGTATCAGCATCATGTGCAGGGATATCATTCTTTCACTTATTATTTCCTGATTCAAAAAGTAGAACTTGCTGGAAATTATTTGAAGGGAAAGCTACCAGGGCCAAACATCCAAAACATGGGCATTTAGCTCATGTCAAACTCAAACACCTACCAGAAATCCTGAGAGGACCTATCAACAAGAGCAGCCCTCTGGAGGTTGAGTCTTCTTTTGTTTGCATTTGTGTCACTGGAACTGGAATAAGAAGTTGCTCCATTTATGGAACTCGGAAAAGGATGTTTGAACATTTCTGCAGTGGCACATGCTGGTGGCTGTTTCAATTCGTTTTCTTTTACCAGTATGCTTGTTATGAGTTCTTCTCACGTTACCAGCACTTTTTGTGAGGCATTGCATCACTCTGGTGCTCTTGAAACATTTCCTGTTTCATGAAAAGATATCTGAAGTATTCTGCACTTGTTATAAGTGGAATTCTGTTAATAATTCTATAAAGATAAAGAACACCTTCAGCCATCAGTATTTCCTGCTCAGAAGAAGAACAAGGGGAGCAAATCAATTTAAGAAAAAAAAAGAAAGTAAATACGAGCATATGGTGACTCTGATATGTCATCACCCATCATGCTCCTGATGAGGACTGAAGATATTGTAAAAAATAGCAAGGCAGCTAATGGCAGGATATCCCACTAAAACTAAAACCTTTACATCTCAGCACACTGAAAGGTGTCTTTATTAAAATAATCTGCTCCATGCTGTACACAACACTGATTAAAGTTGGGCACCACTAATCTGTTCTTTGTTTTTTGTTCAGCTCAAAGCCTCAAACTCTGTTGGATGCTTAATAGTTGGTGGTCATTGATCTGCAAATCATGTCAGGGTGCATAAACTAGTGCTTGGCAAATCATATTAGATTGATCATTAGTTTTGGTTTGCTTTTAGCGCCAACTGTATATATGAAATAACCATGCACTTGTTGCTGAATTTTATCTCAACATTTTTTTTACAGAAACAAGCAGAAAGCTAAACATTGATTCCATGATTACAGGCGCTCAAATTAGTTTTTGGATGAAGATAACTGAAGAGATCATATACTGTAATTTAGTTGAATGCAGACGCTTGGGATTATGCAAACTAATCCTCGAGTCCGACCCCATCTAGGCAGTTGCTATCATCAATCGGACAGCTGCCTGCCCTTGGCGTATGAGGACCATTTTTTAAGACATTTGGCTATTGATTATAGATTTTGATCATCCTTGTTGTATTCACATTAGGCGTAGCGCTAACATAGTCGCAGACTATCTCGCTTTTCTTGACCGTAAATCGGATAGCAATTCATTTTGGGAGGAAAACCCTCCTCCGGGTATCCTCGGAATTTTGTACTCAGACTTTCAAATTCTAATTAATCCATTTTTCTTTAAAAAAAAATTAGTTGAATGCAAAAAGGACACTTAGATTAAGACCAAAGAAGATTTGTTTCAGGCATACCGGATACTGAGCATGTCAGAAGCACTTCAGATAGGTCTGGTGGAAAACAAAGCCAAATAGTTAAAATTCTATGCTGATTAGAACGGGATCAACTCATGTTTGGCATGCATGATGACATGCTTGAGAAACGTATAGAATTTGTATTCAGATTCATGCATAACACATCGTCCGGATCAACTTTGGTTGAAAGAGGTCAATGAAGATATTACTACTTCGAGTGGTCAAGCATAAGAACATAAACAAAGTGTCATTAACTGCTAAACAACGTACTCATTCTGGAGTCAGCAAGGATGTACAACATGATCCGAAATTGAAGCTTCTCTGATCAGAAAAGGATGTAGCTTTGCAAGTGCCATCCTAACAAACCCACTGAAACATCGGAAGCATGATAACGCAAGCAACAGAATGCAAACTTGTAATTAGTGACCCTGCATAATTAACGAATCAGATGGCAAGAGATTGCTCCTCAAACAATGCTTTGTTATCTTAGCCTAATCCTAAAAAAGGAACAATATGGTGGCCACTCTTTTGAGATAATAATGTGATGGATGTTACAGTGGAACATGTTTTGAACCCCTTTACAGAAAGTACTGACCAATACGGAGATAGGAAATAAAGAGGGAACTGTATCCAAAATGCTGCAAGACTATTTATGCTTCTTCAGATGAAAGTGGGCATCCATGACAGGCAAAAGAGAAATTTCTCATCAAAAACCTTTTAGCTAACCAGTGCATTGCATCTTTGGTGGACTCATTCATGCTTGTATATAATACTTGATCACTTGTTCCTTTTATAATAATTTACAGTCCTCTACACAGGCAGAGAGTGCTAAAGCTATGTACATGTTGCTGAACACGGTCCACGAGAAAGTATTAAGTGAACATACAGAGGGAAGGTCCCAAGTGCCAACAATGGAGATGAATGGCTGCTTCCGGGCCTTGGCTAGTGGGGGGAGCACAGTCAGAGCTTGGCTGGCTCCACATAATATCATCATCAGTAGCCCACTGGAGCATTTGTTTTGCTTCCACACTTTTGTCTCCGGATACTGTAACAATGTATCAGTGAACAGTCAGTTTGTGATTCATAATGCAGCAGAAGATGTTTACTGTTGCAGGCTAATGGCTGCATGCAGAAGTCCAGAAACAAAAAAGAAGGAATCAGATGATGCACATATAATTCTTCAAGTATCTTTCCTCAGCAGAGCTGGAACCATTTCAAGTCTCCTGTTGATCAGAAAAAAGAAATCCACCTTTGAAACATTGAACAAAATGAGAAGCTGCTTTCTAGTTTCCCTGTTGGAATAACTACTTTTTGTTCATGGGCGCTCGGTGGGCTCATGTTTATGGTGAGCCACTGGTGCTGAAACCCTTTTCCCCATCAGCTGTGAGATTGTTTACATGCATCTTTGTCTAAATTTGATTGGAGGACAAATTTTTTTATAAGAAATGCCCATATCTTAAAACATTTTGCACAGTTGTAAGGCAAGCAAAGTTTCCACCAGCAGGAGAACAACATTTTGTTCAGAAAGATAATTAATCATCCTGTAAAGTTACAAAAGTTTCAAGCCTGAAACAATTTTAATTACAAACTACATTCTTCAAACCAAGTTTGTGTAGGCAAAACGGTTAGCATACTTGTGTGCTAAGATTGAAAGATAATAGCAGCAGCGACAACAACAACAATAAAATTTTATTCTATTAGGTGTCGACTATATAGTAATCAAATCTTAAGATATATTATTCGTCGATAGATCTCGTTCTATTAACTCGTCAAATGTTCGTTTTGACCTTCCTCTCCAAATTGTTTGATCTAACCTCTTTACTAACGCATCTAATAACCTTCTCTAAACATGATCAAATCATTTCAAACGATTTTCTATCATCTTCTTGCTAATAGAGAATCACACATTCACTTCAACATCCTCATTTCAGCTACTCTCACTTTATGTTCATGATATCTTTTTATATCCAACATTTATTATCATATAATATTGTTGGTCTTATAGCACTACGATAGTGAAATATGATAATCTCAAATTTAATTTTTTAAATCAATCAAAATTTAAATTTGAAAGATGATAATCTCAAATTTTTTGCTGTCGTATAAATACCGGATGAATAGAGGAATGTCATACTTGAACTTTTGTTGCACAAATTGACTTAAATTTTCATATCAACAGAAGCTTACGTGAAAGATATGATTCCTCTGCACTTGGTATCACATACCTTTTAGATCTAATTTTAGATGTTGCTACAATGAGTTGTGCCAAAACGTCGGATTACGAACAATCATATTCTATCAATGTCAGACAAGATTTTATTTGGCATAATTTCTGAAACTGGAAAATTATGTTAGAATCTAAAAAACCGAAGGATTCACGCAAACAAGTGTCGTTTACGTCGACTGTGATGCAGGCCAGAAAGAATCCACCTGCAGGGGATTTCGTACTACTTAATAGATCCGTGCAAATAGAGAGTGAAGCATGGATGGACCAAAAAGCGTTCGTCCTCCCAAACCTTCCAAATGGCTTGGAGAGAGAGAGAGAGAGAGAGAGAGAGAGAGAGAGAGAGAGAGAGTTCATGTCATTTTTTTATATAATCAAAAGTATAATTATTCTTTGATGGATAACTATTTCATAACACAACATTTATTTTTGTTCTATATTTTATTAAAAAAATTAATATAGGTACTCCCTAGTTAAATAGGGAGAACCATATTACCTACATCATCAATCATAGGATATTAAATTTACGGTGGAGATTAATTTTTTTTCTCCTATTTTTTTCTCTCTCCTAAATCAAATCACCATAGATTAAAGATCCTACGGTTGAAAGCTTAAATCAAATCACCATAGATTAAAGATCCTACGGTTAAAAGCTTAGGTAACATGGTGCTCTTACCCATTTTTTTCTTTATTAAATCCAGAGTTCTTTTCGTAGTAAAACTTTTTTTAAAATCGATTTTATAATATTTGTTTCTTATTTATTGGAGCACTTAAATAGGATCCCCCACATGACTGGGGTGAAGGGTCATGCACGCTGACGGGTCCATAAGTTGTTTGATGGACCTTGCAAGCATGGACATAAAATTCTTGTGATAATTATTTTATTTAATCATGAATTGGCATATAATTTGGTTCCAATGATTAATCATGATTTCCAATCCAGTTCGATAATTAGAGATGATACCTGACCGAATTGGAAGAAAATGAGAAACTAAAATATAAAAAGGGAAAGAAAAAGGAATAATAAAGGAAAATATCAGTATAGAGAATAAAGAGGGATAGAGTAAAATAAAGATAAAAATAATATGGACGTAATAGAGAAGGGAAAGGTCAAATTCAAAAAAGTTAGGAAAAGTCAAAATATATAGAAAAAAATTAAAATGTAATAAATAAAATTTTAGAATTAATATATAATATAATATGAATATATCTATATAAGAAAGTTAATATTGGCAACTATTTCAACATAAATATTATTAATTACTGAATCTTCAGTTTATTGTTATATAAAGTTTATTAACTATTAAATAGGAACATACTATATAATAAAATAAAAGTTTTAAAAATATAATATTTAATGTGATAAAATATTTTTTGTTTAAAAAAAAATAAACTTTGAGCAATATCAAATTAGAAAATAACTTTGTGATAATAGTTAGAATAAAAAGACACTAGATGAGAATTAAATCATCAAACTCAATATAAAGTTCCAAGAATAAAATAACTAAGTAGACTCCCTTTGTCCTTTCTTCGAAGTTGAGGAGCCTACTTAGCATTTTGCTAAGTAGACTGCTTAACGATAATTTTGATCATCAGATTCATTTCTGACGGTTCAAGATCAAATTTTTAAAATATATTTTAAATTTTTAAATTTGATCTTAAACTGCATAATCGGATCTAACGGTATGGATTACTGCTAAGTAGTCTACTTAGCAAAAGTGCTAAGTAGGCTCCCTTTGTCCTTCTTCTTATTAATTGTGTGCGTCCCTTTTTTTCTGTCCCCATAGAAGTTGGAAGAATCCATCCCACATATAATAATTTGGCAAAATTAGGTTTCTTTTCCATCTCGTGTATCAAAGATTTATACTTCATCGTTGATACAAAATGCACGAGGTTTTATTATGTGAAAGCATTTATAATAATTCCATCACACATTTTACGTTTGGACTCTCTCTATACATTTCGTGAAAAATAAGTTACGAATTAAAAAAAATTGCATGGAAAAATCGTCATTTTCAAACTCTTTAAAATAGTATCTATTACATGAGAGGGTGTGGTATACGAGTGCATAAACTCCTATAAGTATAAAATTTTGTGTAAATTCAATTTTAAAAAAAAAATAGAAATCATGTGAATTCAGAGATGTTAAACAAATCTCACTTTTAAAGTGATATGAAACAGTAGCGCTTTAGAAGAAAATTGTGTTAATTAATTATTGCCACTACCACTTTATAAGGGGGGGAGAGAAAACATATATAATGTACCTTTCATGCCTTTTGTTCTTTACAAAGACTGCAATAGAAACTTTCCAAAAATGAGCTCCATCTCAGTCCTCACAAATGGTGGAGATCATAGGGTCATTAACCCCACAGAAATTGTAAACAAATATATGCTGAAAAAATTACTTCAACTAAAGCTGCTTTTGTTTTGCTAAAAATAGATTTAGAATCGATTATAAGGAAAATAGGATTCAAGAAATAATGTCTTTTGTGTGTGTTCCATTATGTATACAAAAACATACAAGAAAATACTGTTTCCTCTTTTGGGCCGATTATAAACCTTTTAAATTTAAATTATATTTTTAATTAGAGAAGAAGGAATGTGCAGTGCACTTGTACAGAAAATATTGATATTTTTTATACAAATTAATAATGATTTCTGATGTGTTATACATGTTCTTTACTCTTTTCAACGAGCAGAAGAATTCATATTATTCTATGGTAAATGAGAGATTTACAGTATAATTATTTTCACGTAATGCCAAAGTAATTAATTGGGCCGATTATAAATCTATTAAGTATAAATTATTTTTTTTAATTATGAAAAAATATGTAGCGCACTTATATAAAAATATCGACAGTTTTTTTACAAGTGAACAATAATTAAATTATTTTATATAAAAAGTGTTATTACTTTTTGGTTCGCTACACGTTCTAGACTAAAATTCTGATACACGCTAAAAGAGAGATTTGCAATATAATGCGTTATGTGTGCTAAACACTTGTGGTTTATTTTCACATAACAGGGACACATAAAGTAATTAATTAGCCAAAGTTCTTATCCATGTGGTGGAAGCCAACGTTCTATTTCCCACCTCACACTGTTAAACAAGATACAAATATCATGCATGCCTTAATGTATACATATATTATTTCTAAGTACAAAAAAGATGGGATGACTATACATAGTTTGAATAATTGGTAGCTCATATATACCATGCTTTTTATTTTCTATTTTCTTCTTTTTCCCTCATCTTTGTAATGTGTCCCCTTTGTTTATGATTGATATTTTCTTTGCCCATGCACTCTCTTCATTTAATTAGTGCACTATTCAACTCTTTCTCTCTCATCACTCTCTCTATATATAACACTAAACATCATCCTCTTTCCTAACCTTTATGCATACACATACCAAAACCTAGTATTGATTGCTGTACTCCGGAGGAGGAGGAGGAGGAGATGGTGAAGTTTTCCAAGGAGTTGGAAGCTCAACTGATACCGGAATGGAAGGAAGCTTTCGTGAACTACCGGCAGCTCAAGAAGCACGTCAAGAAGATTAAGCTCCTGCACTTGATCCGATCCGACCACCTTCCTCCCTCCGCCGGCAGCATCGACGCGCCTTCCAATTACGGCAACAGCCACCGCCACGGCTTCCGCTACGGCGTCTCGCTCCTCGACCCGCTGCGCGCCCTCGCGGCTCGCTTCCTCGGCCACCGCCGGCAGGACCATTCCGTCCCGGTAAGCGCTCGGTTCATGCCTTTCCCATATTCGCGTGCAGACGCGGTTCACGTCTTTCTCTTGCGATCATACTAAATTTGGCTCACGTTGTTCACTTGTTCCTTCTTTGGAGGTTTCGTGAGTGATCATAATAATTCTTGTTTAGCTTTTACGTGTTCGGAAACAAAATGATGATTTTTTTTTCTCCGGAAAAGAAGTGTTCAAATGTATAATAGAATTCCTTTAAAAGAAGAGTTAGCAGCATATAATATACTCATTTGCTATATATAATAGATACATATATGTATATATGGTATTGCATTAAGAGTTCTTTATACTTTTATTATTTTTATTTTGCATAGACGGATGAGGAGAATCTATACGAGATGGAGCTTGTTCAATCAAGAGAAAACGAGGTAATTAATAACCAGGAACACAATTCATTATTCTGTATGTAAATTAATCATTTATTAATTAGCTATTTTTTTATAAAAAAAAAAGATAAAAGAGTTCATGGAGAAAATGGACGAGGAGCTGGAGAAGGTGAGCAACTTCTACACGCCCAAAGAGACCGAGTTCTGCGAGCGCGGCGAGGCCCTCATTAAGCAGCTCAACATCCTCCTGGACCTCAAACAGGTCCTCCGGGAGCACCGCCGCCGTCGCCGCCTCCACCGCACCGTGTCCAGGCCGGCGGCGACTCCCTTCTCTCCCGCCATGTCCTCTCCCCTCAGCGACGCCTCCTCGTTCTCCGGTCCGTCTTACACATCAAATCATTTGCGGATCACTGTTCAACGTTGTAAGCGTATATAGTACTGGCACGCAGAGAGCATGATGGGGATCGTGGAGACGGCTCCGGACGAGTCGGCGTCGGCGGTGGCCGAGGAGCTGATGGTGGCGCTGGAGAGGAACGGGGTGAGCTTCGTCGGCGGCAGGGGTAAGGCGAAGAAGGGAGGGAAGCCGAGGCTGACTTCGCTGAGGATCGACATCCCCCCGACGACGCCGGCGCGGACGGTGCTCGCCATCTGCGAGGACATCGTCAACAGTCTCCGGCGAGAAGGAGCTTCCGGCGGGGGCAACGGGGACTACGTCACCAACAAGAAGATCCAGTACGCGGAGAAGGCCATCAAAGCTGCGTTCGTGGAGCTTTACCGTGGCCTTGGTCTGCTCAAGACCTACAGGTTTAATCTTGCCACAGCTTTTATTAACCAAATGTTCCACTTCTACGAGTTTATTGAGTTATATATTTAATTTATCGCAACTTTAAATTTATGTTTTCTTAATAAAAAATTGAGAGCGTATAGAGCATTTATATTATAGTACGAGTAACGTATAAAATAATAATAATAATTTTTATAAAAAAATTAAACACTATTTATTTAACAGAATTTTTCCTTTTTAATATTTATGATCAAGGAAAAGAAATTTAATAAATATGGTCAACTCAATATACATATATATATATAGAAAGAAGTCTGTCAGAGTGGTCATTTGACCTCTGCATGCAACGTGCATGGTCACGTTCGTGTTGGCTTGAGTAAATGTTATTTTTCTACCTCTCCTTCTCTCTAATGTCATGTTATATTTAAAACCTTGTGATTTTTTTGTCAAATTGTAAATGGTATATTTTCCTTTTTATTTTGTTTTTTAATGAAAAGAATTTTTTTTTTGTTACAGCTCCTTGAACATGGTGGCCTTCAGGAAGATAATCAAGAAATTTGACAAGGTAATATAATGCAAAGTAGTGATTACTCATGCTTTGGTGTTCTGTCACAAGAGAAAATTATGGAACTCAAAATATCCAAACTATATTAGAAAAAAAAAACATCAAGTGCGAATCAGACCAAAACTAGTTGTATGACCATGAGTAGTATCATGTTGATGACGTGTGGCTAGTAAGCCTAGTAGTGAGAATTTGATATAATAAAAAAGATATTATAATTTAGATTGATCAAATTAGTTAAGAATATTATTCTCGAATATTTGGGTGGTAATTGAATAAAAAGACGTTGCTTGCGACTTCATGTGTGGCATCACATGAGACGCATGTACGCAATGTTCGGTCAATTGTTCGTGACAAGAGATGTAACCTGGATACCACAATAGACAACATCATTTAGTTAGATTCATTAGAGATAAAGAAAGAGATATATGTACGTATGTCATAATTCCAAGTTACGTGCTTCATCAATTAATTTTCGCAACATATTTATGGTGTTAGTCTATACATTTTGTAATTAATTCAGGAAATGATGTGGGTTAATTGTGCGGCTAATTAATTTTGTTCATTTTATTAAAAGGTCTCCAGTCAGCAAGAAGCATCAGCAGCATTCTTAAAGAAGGTGAAAGGGTCACACTTTATTAGCTCCGACAAGGTATATATATTTTCTTCGATGCTATTAATTGGAATCATAAGATAAACTAAAATATGAAACTTTGAGGAAATATTTTCTGAAAATAGTAGTTTAATTTTTTTTTCTTGAAGAGTTTAATTGTGTGCAAAAGAACTGATTCAGTTTAACATTTTTGCCATAAAAAATATCATAATAAAGAAAACGTGACCGAGGAAAATAATGCTGTTACTGTCAGCATCATACTCATATGACTCTGCATTGCAGAAGGAATTAATTAACGTTAATGTCATAAGATTCACACATGTATGAGTGGTAGGCTTATGGGCAAACACTAATCAACTTTGATATCTTTATAGTTTAATGGTGTCCTAAACATGGATGGCAGACATTTAATAGAACTACTAGTCTTTCTAAATTTCCTGCATGCATGCTCATCACTGAGATCAATTCAAATTGCCTGAAAACAATGGAGCATTTAACAATGATAAAGGAATAAACTTGAACCAGGTGGTGAAGCTGGCGGACGAGGTGGAGTCCATCTTCACGAAACACTTCGCAGGCAATGACCGGAAAAAGGCCATGAAATTTCTCCGGCCTCAGCAGCCAAAGGAGTCCCACATGATCACCTTCTTCGTGGGTGCGTTTTAAATACTCAGCTTGACATTTACAGGTCATGCATATATCATGACGTTGCTCATTGCTTTATATATATATACACACGAAAAATGATTCATCCTTCTAAAATTTTAGTTTAAAAATTCTCCTAATATTCACATCTATAAAATATTCTAAAAAGTTGATAATATTACATTCCATGTGAAACAATTAGGAGACTATATCCTCCTAAATTAGAAGAATATAGCATTGCCCATATATATAAATATGGGCAATGCTAATATATATATATATATATATAGTTTCTGCATTATATAAAAATCATTAGAATTGAATTGGGAAAACTGTTCATGATGCTATTTTGGAAGAAAGAACCAACCTTGTTTGATCAATTGGTGACATCAAGACCTATCAGGAGAACTTGACACTTGACAGCATATTGTCCCCAGTGTGGCCCAATTCAAATCCCAACCATTAGGATATAATTATATAATTTCATAGGTGGACACTTTTGATGCAAAAAGGCTGAATCTGCATGTCACACAGTGACGATCATGGCCATATTATAGTACTGTACTGTTCCAGATAGTCGGCAGTGGTGGTGAGCCAATTAGTCTGCAAATTGCAATATATACGATAGTTGCCTAGCTAGTTGCTGTCTTGTCGGAAAGTAAAATTGCTCAAAGGTTCACCAGATCAAAAAGTGGAGGCATGGCTCTATATAACATTAGTATACAAAGAGTAAAGTCCGGTTGATCCACCCTGTTTGCCTCCTGATACACATGGGAGAGAGGATACAATCATCCTCGGACAGACCATGGAAACTACCAAATTAGAATTAGAGTACGGTAGAGGTTTTGATAGAACAGTGAAATGCGTAGAGATAGAAAAGAACATCAATCCTCTACTGAATGACACTTATCGCTAAACTTGTTCAGGATATTCATAAAATCTTGACAAGAAAATGGGACATCATATTCTTGCATGTATAACCGTGAGGATGTGAATGTTCATTACGACAAATGGTGAAATATTAATGCATATAATGTATCCGTACACTACTTGCGCTTGCAATATTTTCTTTCTCTTGAATCTACTCTTATCCTCTAAAGTATACTCAAACACTTAAGTTATACCCAATAATTGAAAGAGATAGTTTTGCCATTAAAAAAAAAGTTATACCCAACTTGAACATAACATGAGTAAAATTAATACCTGCTATCTAATTGGTATTAATTTATACCATCATTTTTTAATAAGAA
This sequence comes from Pontederia paniculata, assembly GCA_001647135.1. Lineage (NCBI taxonomy): Eukaryota > Viridiplantae > Streptophyta > Magnoliopsida > Commelinales > Pontederiaceae > Pontederia > Pontederia paniculata. The sequence continues at coordinate 15,097 of LTAE01000168.1, read as the reverse complement.
AGTGAGTTAGTATTCTTGTATCCAATCAAATATAAATGAGAATAAACATGATGTATAATTATACCATGAGTATAACTATACTTATATCAAATATAATAATATCTCAACCAAACACTGTCTTAGTATGTGTAGAATATAGAACACAACACTACTACATGTCGCTACATATTTTCTTTTTCTTTTTCTTTCTTTCGGTGGGAAAAGTAAAGACTTATGGCCTTGGATTTCTGTGAAAAATTAGTGTTTTTTTTTTCTATTGCAGGGTTGTTCACAGGAAGCTTTGTAACTTTGTTCAGCGTGTACGCCATCTTAGCGCATTTGTGTGGTATCTTTTCTTCCACAACAGATTACATGGAAACCGTTTACCCTGTCTTCAGGTGCTTTCAAGGCCTCAAAACAAAAAATTCATATTTACAGTTGTTTTACGTCAAGAAGCCTCATTTTTTTTCAGAAAAAAATGGTTTTAAAGCCATGAAAAGACGAAATTAATATACACATCCTGAGATAAGATGGTTTGAGCTTTGAACAGTATCACCAACTTGGTTCAGGATTTAAAATTAAATTGATTAATGCAGAAGAAGCACCACCACTCACACCTCAGTGTCCAATGCATACTGTTAAAAACCACTAGCAATTGTTTATTTTCTTTGGATAGTCCTGTCTCTGTTTGCAATCTTTCACTTTAATTTCCACTACTGAGTCTGTATGCCATGCATTATTCTTCAGAAATTCTAACTTCAACTTTTTTCTCTACACCCCGTCACCCACTATCTTCATGTATCATTTATTTAAAAAATAGAGAATTAAGTATTCTGAAAAACAAATTCCCTTTCATTCTGCATCTGACAATCACTTAGACATCAGAATGAATCTGCTAAAATCTAATACTTTCGCCATTTGCGGTGACAGAAACATTACATCTGAACCATACACTTAAAGATTTCTGTACTTAAATAAGATGAATCTGATGAGCTAGAGGAAATTTTCACTAAGCTCTTCTGGTTGTTGTTCCTGTCTACAGTATGTTCGCACTTCTCAGTTTGCACATATTCCTGTACGGGTGCAACTTGGTCATGTGGAGGAGCACCAGAATAAGCCACAACTTTATTTTTGAATTCACTCCAAGTACAGCTCTCAAACACAGGGATGCTTTTCTCATATGTGCCTCATTCATGACCGCCGTGGTTGGGGCGATGGTCATACACCTCCTGCTCCGGTCCGCAGGCATCTTCCCGGGCCATGTTGATGCCATACCAGGAGCTCTCCTTCTGGTAAATGCAACCCTACTTGATAAGTTGCTTTAATCACATCTAAATCACCTTAAATAAGTTTACTAATAAACCATCTTACGTTCTGTCAATTCTAGTTGTTTACAGGGATACTCATCTGCCCATTTAACATATTCTACCGTCCAACTCGTTACTGTTTTCTGAGAGTGATTCGCAACATCATTTTTTCGCCATTTTACAAAGTAAGATTGCTCGATTAGTTTCCATCTGCCATGTAACATAAGTACACATGAGTATCAGAAGCTTACTAATCAAACGTCTTGAATTACTTTTCAGGTTCTAATGGTGGACTTCTTTATGGCTGACCAGTTGACAAGCCAAGTGAGCTTCAAATCTACTATTAGCAGTGTCTGACCACTGCCTCCTTTTAGTTTCTAATGTCTCTGATTGCTTTAACAGATCCCCTTACTGAGGCACATCGAGTTCACAGCGTGTTATTTGATGGCTGCGGGCTTCAAAACTCACCCCTACGAGACTTGCACTCGCAGCCAACAATACAAGCTATTGGCTTACATCATATCTTTCCTTCCTTACTATTGGCGAGCCATGCAGGTAATGCCTTAACTGATCAACAACTATGGCAAATTCCATATCCAATTGATCCTTCAAAAACAGCAGTATAAGAATTCTATTCATTTATATGAGTACTAGACAGCTGACATTTGCATCATATCATGTATCTAAGTGTGCCAGGCGATACATCGAAGAGGGATACGACATCAACCACCTGGCAAACGCTGGCAAGTATATGTCTGCCATGTTGGCAGCTGCAACCAGGATGAAATATGCAGTGGATCCAACTCCACTGTGGCTAGGCATTACCATTGTTACCTGCACAGGTGCTACTTTCTATCAGCTTTACTGGGACTTTGTCAAGGATTGGGGTCTGCTGGACTTGAGATCAAAAAATCCAGGGCTCAGGGATGAGCTCATCCTAAAGAATAAGTGCATATACTATGTCTCCATTGTGAGTGAGATTACATATCAACACTTCAAACATACTGTCTTTAGACATTGTTGGCGTATCAAGAAACTAATCCTCTGCATTGTTTTTGGCTGCAGACCTTAAATTTTGTACTTCGACTTGCTTGGATTGGAAGTGTACTTCACCTTAACCTGGGGCAGGCCGAGCACCGGTTGATGGACTTCGTGTTAGCTTCGCTGGAGATTACAAGACGTGGGCACTGGAATTTCTACAGGTAATTGACAACCTATATGCTCTATAAAAATTGTTGCAGCAAAAATAAAAAAAGTTATGCATCATCCTTGATTTGATTCTGATACAGATTGGAGAACGAGCACCTGAACAATGTGGGCAAGTTCAGGGCTGTGAAGGCTGTTCCTTTGCCGTTCAGAGAGTTGGATTCAGATGGCTAATAGAACATACACTACTGTACATAGATCAAGTGCAGGGCTTTCAGGATGGGTTTAGGGGTGGATTCCACTTTTGCTACTAATAGGACATAATGCAGATTTTGAAGGGAATTCAGGTTTCCCTGGTGTGAAGAAGCTCTAGGGCTCTTAACAGCAAGGAATAATATACTTGGATTGAGGAATAATATACAACTCAACTCCAAGAGGAAGCTTGAATATTTTTGGTTCAATAATTCCTAGTGCCCGGTGCAGGTGAGTGGAGGTTCCTGGGAAATATGTTAGCATTAGAGTAACCCTGTGGTATATTAAACTTGCTCAATGTAAAGTTCAGACTGATTCATGAAATAGCTAAGAGAAGTGACCAAAATCGCAAATACCCAAATGAGAATGTCCCCTCATCACTTATAACTATGGGGATGGAAAAGAACCAAAAGCATAAATGCGGATGTGGAATTTGGATTAGAATTTGAGGGTTTCATCTAACTGACCAAGCAAATTGAAAATGGTAGAGGATAAGGAGAGGTTAGTAATTTAGTATTGTGAAACGAAAACTAATAGTCCTAAGTGAAAATGTTATGATACCCCAAATACTACTAAGTTTGTATTGTGGGTGGTTGATTGATCATAAACGATGTGCATAAAGTACTTGTTGGCAACCAATTCTCGGCTAACTAAATAAAAATATGAGTGTCTATATAAGTTAGAATCGAAGTTTAATAGCGGCACTCAATGGAACGAAGTAAATATCATGAAGCTGCCAGTGAATCCAAGCATAAGTTGAGACTTTACAGCTCCCGAGCACTTAAAATGTTTTTGATAGTTCGGTGGCCACATAAACTTCCACCAGCACATCACTAATATTTATTTACAACAAAGAAGTAATTAAGGTTGCATATGGTTTAGGAATATAACAAACCTATAAGCAAACTCTACAAACTAACAGAAATTGCACCCTGCTTTATCAGAAAAATTACTACCGGCCCTTGAGAGTTCAAACATGATCAAAATGGCGAAGCCAACTAAATCTGAGATAAACTAAAAGGAATCTAATAATAGGAACCTTTTTTTTATTAATAGTACCATAAATGGGGATAATGCAAATAGACATGATACACTTATAATGGACATATCAATAGTTGGATGCAACATAGGGCACACAGTACATTATATTAATCATTCGTCCAATACTCTAGACTCATTACATATGCATTATCTTTCTTTTTCCTGGGATCTACATGATATTTCAAATTATTTCTTATGTTGAACAAAAATGACAGCCTGAAGATTGGTTGAAGAATAACCAAGTTGAAACATGAACCACAAGGTAGCTATATAAGTTAGTGGAATCAGACTCAATAATATGAATACAAAAGTGAACAGATACTCGTGAATGTATCTAAGCATCAACTTTCATCTTACCCTCTAAACTTCACCATTTTTCAAATCCATCATCCAAGGTCGTAAGACCACTATTATCACTGGAGAGCAGACAAGGTATATCTAGTGGTAACCTATGTAAGATTGATTAAAATGCACAGCAATCAAGCATGTTCTTCAACTTTCAATAGTTCATAAATATTACAGGAAATACAGCACATCAAGAGATATATTTTAATTATAAAGTGAAATGATTGATTGTTAATTAAGAAAAGTCTACTAAAGATTCTTTTTGCAAGAAAATGAGACTTTTCTTTAGCCAGCACTTACTTTCAAAATAAGGATTTCAAATGTTACAGCCTGGAAAAACATAATTGGAAAGCTGGTATAAATTAATGAGCTTTTTCCTTAAACAAAGATTGCAGTAATTTCAAGACACATATTAAACTGTAATCAGCTTGCAATATATTCTGACAATCATCTAAACAACGATTACTATTTTATGTTTCATGCCATTGGATATGCACTGTAGCTACCTCATACTTGCAACTATATTCGTAAGAGAAAATGCAGAATACTACAAGTGAAACTCACCTCTGTTAACTAGATAAGTTAACATTTAACCTATAAAAGAAATACTTTTGGCTAGTCTGTTAAGTAACATTATATGAAAAAAATAATATGAATCTTTTGAAATATCAGGACTATTGGAAAACCTTGCTAAATTTTGATCAAACAATCCATCAGAAACAAGCATAGGAGACAAAAATGAAAGTTTCAATGATTTTACATCAGAAACTAGAAGCAAGATGCTTCGCACAAATAAAAACTTATATTTACAGACAAAACGGCATTACAACAAAACATTGTCGCTTAGAATTCTTGTGGTGTGAATACTCATTTAGAATAAATACCTCCAGAAAGCCGGACGATCTTTTGATATCACTAGAACCCTGGATCCCAAATAATCAAATGTAGGGCAATATAAATCATCAGGGCCAATGGTTTCTTTCACTGCTACAGTGTTTACTCGGTCGAAGCAAAACGTTTGTGAACCTTCATCCTTAACGGCATCGAAAACAAAAAGACCCATTCCAGATGTGGCCATAACTAAATTAGAATTTCCCCATACTTGAGTTATTGAGGAGTGGTGGTAATGAGTATTGAATTCTGGCAGTTCATATGTCGTTACAAGTTTTCCCTTGCGCAATGAGTACTGTTGAACACGTGACCTTGGGCCACCTTTAATCGGCAATCTTCCTTCAGTGCTACCAACAAATATGGAATCTCCACGTGAGAAGATAGAGTGACCAATAGCTCCATGTCGTGAAATCTTTAGACCCACGCCAGTTGGAAGACGAAAATCAAACACGTTGATACTTTCTTGCGTGGTGAAAACACCATCATTGCCCTCAACTTCAGATGAACTCGCTCTGCCAATTCAATAGCACACAACATTTTAGCAAAGAAGGATGACAGAGACTGACAAAGAAACGATAAGCATTACAATTCATCTAGGCACAACAGAAACCACTTAATTTTACTAAATATAGACATGGTCACATAGGAAGGGAATTTCAATGTACTGTGAAATTTTATCCGATCATATATAAGAAATCACTACACTCCTCTATCTTGCCTTTCCTACAGATTAGTCTTTCAGATTAGAAGACAATTTTTCCTAGTTTGGCACCAAATAAAGAAAATATTGTAAAGCATATTGCATGCAAAACAACCATCCACGTATAATTGATTGTGCAGTTTGGGATTTTTGTTCACAATCAGAAAAAAAAAAGTTTGATGTGACGAGTTTACCTCTGACGAACACCACCACCCAGTTCAGCATCTGTGTTGTTGACATGAAGGGAATGGACTCTTTTGCCAGCAGATGAAACAGATACCAAAGCTTGTGGATTAAGAGAGTTTACATCCCAAAGGCTAATTGCTTCTGTTCCTGCTATGATTACCTTCCCCCTACTACGCCATTGTAAAGGGCTCGAGTATTCCATTGCCGCATTGGGACAACTGACTTCCCACTTCATGACTAAATCTCCATCACGGATATCATAAGCAGTCACCATTTTCTGTCTGCTTGCAGTTGAAAGCAACAGAGGCCCACAAGGCCGGTACCACCATTGTGGTCGTTCAGTCACTGGGGTTGAGCATGCATCACTTCTTCTACTCAAGCCAGCATTGTTTAGAACACTGAGCACAGGTCTAGATGATGAAGAAGATAAAGGGTTGTCTGTCTCATCCTCAAGATGAAAAGCTTTAACATCTCTTGTGTAGTAGTCCCAGGAACAAAAGCCAGATTCCAAAGTATTTCCAGCTGATGCTGCAACAACATATCTCCCAGAACATCCATCTATACCAGGAGCACGTATTAACCAGCAATCACCCCATAAGTTACTAGACACATCTGCTGGGATCTTATATTCAGCCTTGAACTAGAAAAGTGACCAAGCATAAATGAAATCAGAGTGAGAGAGGTATCAGTACAAGGCATCATAGAAAGCAAAAACCTAAAGAAACACTTGAAAACAATAAAACACACATATAGCGAAAGCAAATACGTGTCAAAGATATGATCATGAACAAACATTATGAATGTATAACGAGTAAATATTATGTGCTCTGATGAGTTTGCAGAATGTTTTAGATATCAAAGCAGAAAAACTTTGAAATTTATGCTCATTTAGTTCCCAAGAAATGAAAAGGAAAATGTTGACAATTCACCTCATAATTGGCAATATCATAGTAAGAACAGGACCCGTCGTCATGAGCTAGGAGAACAGCTTCTCCTTCTGAAACAAACCATCCACCAGAGCAAGCTTTTCGACCAATCTCAGATAATTGGTTGCCAGAAGATTCTTCATTTCCTTCATGAATCGTCATGACCGCTCTATTTCCATTATTATCGAACTCTTCAAGTTTCTCGGTTGCCAACAATTCAATCTCACTCTTGCTTTGTCCAGTAATCACCTTAATTGCTTGTGCAGCCAAAGATTTGCTTTCAAGGCCAACCTCTTTCGCCACAACATGCCCTGACTTCCAAACATCCTTTTGTTTGCAAACTTCAGATTGTTGATTATTCAATGATGCCAGGAACTCTGAAGTGATGGTGTTGTTGTCAATGGAGATGGACGATCCATCATCAGCATATGCATCCTTATTAAAATTTGATGTATTATCTCCAGAATTGCCCGACGAAGACAAGCTCCTTAATAATTTCTGATGAGGGAAGAACCTAGCTTCCAGTTCTTCACAATTTAACCCCTTACCTGACTGTGTGGAACTAATCATGTCCCCAGATTTACCCAACAGGACAATTTTGCTCTGCAAACAGCCACCTGCTTTTATGCCCTCGTGAGGGAGCGTGTCAGCATTATTACCTTCTACGATTTGACCAACAGCCTTCTCAATTCCAGAAATTTTGCTTTGAATATCATGCAGAATCAACTTTGAGTCATTTGGATTATTGTTATCCAGCATTTCCTTTGTACGCTTGATTTCCGAAGCGATCTTTTGAACTTTCCCTTCCAATAGGGCTAGCTTCTCCTTCAGTTTGCTCGGGCACTTATTAACTGCATGAATACCTTTTGCATCTTCTTCTACCTTCTCAAACACTCGGATATTCTCTGATGTTTTTTCTTTGGTTTCCACTTTGCAGTCTAGAGCCATAGAACCCTTGTCGCTAAGATCATTTCCTGGGATTGTGCTGTCACACAATGCTCCATTCAATCTCTCTGAGCATTCAATTAAACTATCCTTGAACTTTCCTCCTATGGATTGATGAGTATCCAGTTTATGAACTTCGTCTTGATCTTTTGGCGGGCGAAACAGGGAATTCTTATTTTGAGTCGTCTCAAGAGGAACGTCCATGATCACCTTTGTCATTTCTGCTTTTGACGTTGCAGAAGTCACATTTTGTGAATCAACCAAAGTCCGATCACCTTTATCCCCCTTCATACGAACTGAGCTCATCTTTGAAGCCTCTTTCTCATCTAACTCTTTGGAAACCACTATACATTGTGCAGCCTTCTTTGAAACCTTTGCCGAACTTGCATCAAGGGACTTGGAATCCTTCTTCGCCGTTTGCAACCCAACAAGCCCACTAACTTTGGGTCTTCGGCTCTCAGAAACCCTAGCTACAGATCCCATCTTTTGATCCCTCCACTTGGAGCCCAAGTCCCCAAGCCCCTTTCCCTGCTGAAGCCTCTCCGACGCCCTGATCCCTCCAAGGCTCATCCTGCCGCCGGCCTCAGCCTCCATCTCCCTCCCCAAAGCCCTCCCCGACTGATCGGACGCAGAAACCCTAGGCATGCAGCGCTGTCCGCGCTGATCCGAGGTCAACCGCGAGGAACAAGAAGGGCTAGGGGCCCTGCCTCGGGGCAGCGACGATGTGGACCATCGTACTCCGCCTCCGGGGCCACCGGCAGGAACCGACGGCTTAAGGGCAGGAGCATTGGGACGAGCGGCAGAGGCCTTCAATCCAGCAGAGAGGTTCCAAGGGGGATTCTCCTTGCCGGCGGCGACGGGTGTCCTCCGGGAGCCGGCGCCAGTAATCGCGCCCTTGACTCGTGGAGTGGAACTCGATAGGGGCTTCGTCGGCGCCATCGCCTTTGCTCCTCCGCCGCCGACGCCGACGCCGACGCCGCCGCGGTCCTTGATGCGGGACGACGTCCGTGACGACATGGCAATGGGGTTTGCTTTTCTTACTGTTCAGTGTGAGATGAGCAAAGAGAAGGAGATTTGGGGAAATATTTTTTAGCGTTAATTTTGAGCGATTTGGGATTCGAATTTGGAGCTTTTAGTGGGCGTTGGGCGGGAAAAAAATTAAATTGGCAGCTCGGGAAAGAATTAGTGACAGCGTGGAGTAGGGCCCGCGAGAAGCAGTGGATTAATTTCTCTTAATGATATATGATATGTGATATGTTTGAAGTTTAAACTTATAATAATTTCTTTCATTTCAACTCTTTGTAGTTGTTTAACAATTAAGCCAACTCATGTTATTGAATCTATATCAACTTGAGTCACAAATGAGCATGTCCCATATAAATATAATTCATATTTTTTAATTAATTATTAGGTAATAATATATTTTAAAAATAGAATGACGATAAATATTAATTAATCTTTAAAAGTATAAGTTAATTATTTAGTATTTAATATTTTACTATAAATAAAATAAAGACTAATTATATATTAATTTGTAGAACTAGAGTTAGCGCTAATAGTTTTCATGATTATTTATTTTAGTAATTAAAATTATATTGATGAAATATAATTAACACTTTCTATAAATCCCCAATTATATTTAATAAAAAAATATAATAAAATATTATATTTTTTCCTCATTTTAATTAAACACCATCTATTTTTTTGTGCCACTATTTTTTTTACTCTCTTTATTAAATTATTTTATATGATTAATTATAATTAATTAACTTTTTAGCATCTTATCAATTTTTCAAAAGTGACATTATAGAATAATAAATACATATAATCTCATAAATATTAATAATTAAGTATTTAATTAATTATAAGTAATTTATTATTATTAAAAATAATGTCGACAAATACTAACTAATAATTGCAAGTGTTAGTTAATTACTATAAAATATAAGTATTCAGTAGTTAATATATTATTATAAATAAAGAAGTAATTATATGTTAATTTGTATAACTAGAATTAGTGCTAATATTTTTATCATTATTTAATTTACTAATTAGAATTATATTAATAATTATAAATAATATTTTCTATAAATCTCTAGTTATATTTAATAAACAAAAATAATAACATATTATATTATTTTTTTACTTCAATAATACACTATCTATTTTTAGTTATTATAATACCAATTAATTCTTTCAAACACATCAATAAAATATCACCATAAGATTATATCACTCTTATTCTTTTCACAAGAATAATAGAGAAATATTCTTGTTGATTTTCATTTTCCTTATTCTTTCCCAAAACAATGCCTTAGAGGTCATTTGGTTTAAAAATAAATTTGAGAATATCTTGTTATTTTAAAAATACAGCCAAAATGACCATCGAAATAAGATTATATCATTTTTTTTTAAATCATCTAAAAATCCATTAAATCATTGTTTTATTTATTTATTTCTTATTTCTTATTTTTTTCAAAAGGTGGAATATCTTATATTCCCGTATTTTTTCTTTTTTAATCATACGTCAATTTTTATTAATATATGTGCTAATGTATTTTACATTATTTATTATAATGTTAAATTATTTATTAAATATAAATTTAATTAATTTATACGATAAATATTATATTATATAACAATATTAACTAATTAGTTGATCAATCAATTAATGGTTATCAATAAATGCCAATTTATTATTAAAGATACACAATTAATGATATTTATTTTTGGTCTAACATATTTTAAATAAATTCAAATATAAGAATGTATTTTTTTTTATTTATGTCAATACAAACGATAGTTGGAATAAGAATAATAAAAATATACAAAAAAATATATATTTCTTGTACATATTCCTCCTACGCTTATTCTTAAATCATAAAAGAGGAGAAGAAAAATAAGGTTAATAGTTTAACTTTGTTTGGCTATATTTTTAATGAATTTCATTCTCCTTCAAAAATTCATTGTTCTTTCAACCTCAATTTATGAGGTAAAGGAGGAAAATATATATTTAAAATATATTCTCAATCTTAACTATATGTAGTTAAATATATAAATACATATATTAGGATATATTCCTCCAATAAAAATTATAATTTTCCTTTTATGTTACATTTCTCTTCCCCTTAATAATTGTTGAATCAAATAGACCCTTACATCATCGTCAAACTTTTTTCATCCTACACATGTTTGTAGAAAAAATCTGTATAGAATCATAGTTGTCGAACCTTGCGTCTCAAATTGACATCCATCTACGACACAAATTTATTGGTTGAGACTTGGGACTTGGCATCAAAGTCATACCAACATCAACGCTAATTGTCCAATATAAATCAAACATTGGGACATCATACATAACACACACATGTAATAGATGAATGTTAGCTCACCACTCATTGCCTCGGCAACACTTTCATCAATTGATCAAGTTTTTCCTCTTCAAATTCTCATTATGAGACAATCGAGGGCTTACAAAATCTCACCTTAACTCACCCCCCGGCATCGCTTTCTGCATATAATATATGTTTATCAATTTATGCAAATGCCAATCGGATCATTGCAATTCACCAAACACCTTTTTGTGATGGTCTTATGATATTCAAGCACTCAACCTTTATAATAATCATTCCCCTGCATTCTCTAATGTTGATGCAGAATGGGCAAGCAACCTAGTGGATCAACAAATCGATGGGTGGCTATGTCATACCTTGTCCCCTGATCCACCAAAAAGTAACTATTTGTATCCAAATACACAACCTTGGCAAATAAAATATTAGTTTGGGTATAATCATTACTCCAAGAGTATGGATAATGACTCAATGGATTTTCTAATTTTTGTATATTTGATTTTAATGTTATACCATTTTTGTATTTTATTTCGTTAATTGGAACAAGATGTTGTTTCTAGGATGAGTGATGATAGTGAATTTAATATATATTTTCGCATATGACATTATGTATCTTATCACAATTTGATCTTTCATGTCGCTTAACCTTATCATTTTTATGGTATTTACATGTTTTGCGAACCCTCTATATGCTATTCATGTTTTTTCACATCCAACATATATTTAAGTAATATTTCTTTGAATTCTATACTTATATTTTTGTAAGGACTTGGGAAGAAGAATTTTATACCCATGCATTTTTTAAGTTGATGGTAGCAAAAAGAAAGAAGTTCGCACACAAGCTTTCTTTCAAACATGATAGCAGACATGAAAGAAGTTTTACTCCTTGGGAGGCTCACTTATCGAGAAAATATAAAAGAAGAAAAGTGATAACAATTTTTGAAGAAGATTCTCCCTAACAAATTCTTGGTTATTTCTAGAAGAAAAAGACAAGACAAGTACCAATAGAAAGAGAGGGATCTGAGGAGTATAAAATGAGAAAAATAAGTAACATAAAAAGGTTTGCCAATGCTGAGAAGGAGGCAACCTTTCTTCCAGGTTTTTGCAAGCAGAGGTAAGTGAAGTAGAGATCCTAAGCTGAGAGTTCTATTTTCTTGTTAAGATGTAGTGAAGAAGAAGAAGTGGAGGAAAAATACATTTTAATTTATGTACTTTTTTTGTATGATTTATGTAATGGAGATGAACTTCTTTATCTTTCGATTATTTATGATGAACATGTGTGGAGTGTTGATTGAGAAGGAGCACTATGCTAGATTAAGAAATTAGGGGTAGCTCAGAGGCACCTTCCATGTGATTGTTGAGTAATGAGAGAGAGAGAGAGATCATACAAGTTATGAGAACTGCTTGATGTGATCTTTGGGAATCATTGTTATGTCTACTTGAAACCTCAATCTTGGTGTGCGAGAGCAACTAGATTGAGGTGTTGATATGCGGGAGTAGATCCACCTATTATTATTTTATTATGAGCTATTCTTTATGAGGATTTATTGATTTGGTGATAAGAATGAGTTCAAAAGCTATCCTATGTTCCGATGTTCATTCAGCGTTGAGTAATTTGTTTCCTCACCTTCTTGCATTTTAATTGTTTCTATTTCCAAAATATCTTGAAAACTTAAAACAACATTGAATTTCAGTTTTGAGCATTATTTTTTTCCGTTGTATTTGAAATCAATATTATCTTCCATCAATTTAGTTTTAATAGAGAGTATAGTTGATTAAGTGAATGAATTTTGAATTTTCTATGATTTCGACCATTAACATACTACAATAAAAATTATATACTTGCGATCGAAGTTATGTGTTTAAAAAGATTACTTTGAGAATTTCTTTATTAAGTTTGTTCGTCTAACCTCAGCTTCATAAATTTATATTATGACAAATATGTCATTGTGATATTGAAGTTGATTGTATTTTGGCACTCACACATATCATGCACATCACACTACAAATTAGAGGCTTGTGGAGGTGTCACAGATGTTATAAAAGACATGGATAAGCTTGAAGGCAAATGAAAGTTTGGTCCATAACATTGGTTTATCTTCAGTGCCATTAGGTTGGACCATATCTAAAGTATATAATGGTGCAAGAAAAGTTTACTTCACAAGCTTTTGAAGTGGAATGCATAATGTTTATTTATAAATACTTTGTACTAAGTTATTATCATTTCTTTTACGGAAAAGTGAAGTGCATGATGAGTGATACATCTTCAGTTCTTATAATCCATTCACCCACCTCTTATTTTCTTCATCAAAATAAATACTTTTTTCCAGACAATATAAATCCTTTTAGTTGTATTAAATTCATAATGTCCAAAATAGTACAATATATTTTGAGGAATATCCTAACTAAAAATAAATTTTGAGAAGACCTCTAAAGCAATTATTTTATCAAAGAGGAATATATGTAATTACAACATACTATTAATGTTATATATTATCTATCTGTACCCAAAGTGAGATAAGTGACTCATTAGTTAATTAGGAAATGTAATCATATATTACACAACTCTATATATTGTAACACAAAAATCTAGCTTGGAATGATTCTTGCAATTTAATTCATAAAGTGTTTTTGTTCCTTGATAGATGACGCTAATAATATGCATCAATGTTGAAGTAATTTTCATCAACTACCCTATAACTTTATTTTGTAACATGAATATCCTTCAACTTAAAATTTATATTCAAACTATCCATTTACGAGAGTCATTCATACCACTATTTATGCCATATCATTTTTTGATATTATAAAAGAACATGTATTTCCATGGCATATTATTGTATACTGGTTTTAAATATATTTATGATTCACAATTGATACTAATTTAACTATTGTATAATTGGATTATATAAAAGCTTGATTTTACTTTCAGAAACTAAATCGTATCAATGAACCCAAGTCGCTAAAAAAAATTTAACTCAATCCAAACTTAAATAAATTCAGTATATTTAGATAAATATTTTAATTTTGAATTTGAGCTTGAAAATTCATATTGCAAAGAAAAAAATACTTCTATTTTAAATCATCGATATAAGAATATCAATAATTTAATATATATTTTGAACTAAATTATGCTATAATTTGATCTTATTGAAAATAATTCGTAGTTTGAAGTTTAAAATGTTTTAGAATTTTGATTGATTCTAAATTAATTTTATATTTAATTTATTTAATTGTTATTTGTTCTATCAAAGATTATTTAATTATATATATATTTTTAATTTGAAATCTTTATTATACCAGTACACTACAATATGGTATGGATATATATTTTTTAAAAATATAAAAAAATTAGATGATGTAAATAATAGCACAGGTAGCTGTCAATAACAGGCAAAGGAGTATTTAGTTATGAACTTAAACCCGAATTTTTTTTTGTTACAATAAGTATATTTTAACTAGTGTTAAAATTGAAAGATAATTAATGAAAATTACTAATCAATGTTGCTAAGCATTCTGCTGTCATTCCTTTCACAAATAGTAGACATTAATTAAATTGTTAACACAATTCTATTTCTTTAATTACATGAGAAAAAATGGCGCTTTTACATTCCAAGTCTTAATCAAATTCGTACATGTAACTCCGTTTGCGTATCTCACACCCCCCTCCTCCTCCCCCACCCCTCTCCAAATCAACCATCCAAATCCCTTCATCCTTCGATCCAATGGCGGATAGAGCGCCCTCAAAGACAACCGCACGAGTCCTTCCAATGTCCTCTGGGACATAGCCGTTGGATCCTTTTCCGCATCATTTTAACGGCTATTTCTCGTTGAAAAATTTCTCACACTTCATTCGTTCTTGGAATCGCTTCTTTTGCTTCGTTTCAGCAGCCAATTCCTTCTTGGCTTCTCCTCATCGGAACTCCAATTTTCCGGCCAAACGCCGCCAAAAATGGCACCCACGCCTTCTCCAAGGACAACTCCGGGCCACAACCACCACACTACCAAACGCCGTCAAGAACGCCGCAG
>LTAE01000167.1:127635-155591 GCA_001647135.1 Pontederia paniculata | reverse complement strand
ACTCGAGGATTGAGGCTTTAGACCTCTTGTATGCTCACCGAGATTTAAAAAGGGAAAATAATTAAGATTGTGTGTATATGAGAGTCTGGAGAGTTAAGATTTCATATTCTTGTCCATTCTTGTCATATCCATAGAGTTTTACCTATTTGTCGGACCCTTGTGCCCGTTTATATGTTATCATTGTTATCGGAGTATTGTGAACTCCAAGTCGGGGCATCTGGCCCTATTTCTATCCATTTCAGTTATATTTCGTTTATATAATTCGGGCTTGGCCCATATTACCTATTTGTATATTGTGCATGGACCATTTTTAGCAAAGGTCATGCTGAAATTTTTGGAAAATCCTAAAGTTAGAATTATTTCTAACCGTTATGTCTTGAGTTTGAATTTGAATTAGTGAAAGGTCGAAACACCCATTGCCGCGCTCCGATTATTGGGTTCGGGACGTGACAAAAATCCTCTTAAATTAGAAGGATATATCATTGCTCCTTGCATATATAGGGAAAAGCAGCTTGCAACACAATACTCAGCATTGACCTGTGAAAAAAGAAGGCTTTACTGTGATGCTCACTATATCAGCAAAGGCATATGCCCCACGGATTACACAGGATCCTGATAGGATATGAGTAGATAATGAAAGAAAAAATGTACTGAATATTCGGGGATCATTTGGATGTAGACTCATCCCTGCTCGACGTTGAGCTGTTCTCACGTGTGTCATCTACCATCCGTCTTCCGTCACGTCCCTTTTATTAGTAATCGATTTCGACTCTTACACATGATCATCATGATCATAATAATCTCTTATTATTTATAATGATTATCGACTTAATGACTATAAATGTTATATTCTTACAGATAATCATTGTGCTCACTTGAGAACCCAAATCCTTCCATGAACTGTTCACTTTGGAGGAGTCTGGTATAAGAACAAGGAAAGAATAAAACAACTCTAAGAATAATGTGTTATTACTCATTTTTAAAATCACATTGATAAATATAAATCACTTATATTTGTTCTTAATATAAGAATAAAATATCTTTGCTATTAGCAGGAACCCTTTGATTATTCCTCCGTTTTTCTTTTTGTTATTTTTTTTAAAATTTACTTTACTAAATTATTTAAATTTACATGAAGCATTTATTAAAATTTGCACAAAAATGTAATGTTACATATAAAAGATAATAGAATATAATAGTAGATATATTTTATTATTAACACGTTAAATATTAATTAATTATTGGTTAATAAATATATTATTAAAAATAGAATATCGATAAATATTAACTTATATATATCCATTGTAGCATGGATATTTTTGTCATTATTTAAAGTTATTTGACTCAATAAATACAATTATATTCTAACTATTTATTTTCTAATAGAATTAACCATTTAAATAAATTCATATTTATTTTTAAATTAAATATAAAATAGAATATTTGTTTTGTTCCAACCAAACACTATTTATTTTATTATTGAAACAATAAATAATCAATCAAATAGAATATCACAAAAATATCTCACTCACTCTTGTGACCCCTTTGTCTTCCTGGCAAGTGGTGGGTGGCCAGCACCTATTAGGAACTGTTCAACTCTCCATGGATGGATGTCCCCCTCAATTCCTTCTCCTTCCCCCTCTCAGTGGCTGCCCTTTGAAGCCCTCTCTCAATTATGATTTATGAACTTGATGACCTCTTCAAAATGTTAAAAGATGAAGGCCCCCCTGCAGCCATCCCATGATACCACAATTACAACCACCATGTATGCATCAATAATTTAGAATCATGCATATTTAAAAAGTTTAATAAATTAGCTAGCCAAATATCTATAATAGATTTAAAAATTAAGTTTGACCTGACTTATTTATTAAATTTAAAAAATCTAACCTAGCTTAATAATTTATTAAGTTATATTTATTAATTAATAAATATATATTAAATTATATTTAATATGTATAATATTAAAAAGAAAATACTGTGCACTTTAGCATTGTACATATCTAACACACTAAAATTAATAATAATTTCGAATAAAAGTGACTTATTGTACCTCTTTCAATATTACATTTGATTTTTTTGAATCAAAATTATTAATAATTTTGACTCATATGCTAAACACTTTTAAATTTTATAATATATATTAATTATATAAATTGGCTTTATAAGCTAACAAGATAGACCTAATATAGACGAACTAATTCTGTTTAAATAAAAAAGTCAAATTTTAATTTCGAACCTGACTTATTTATTTAAAAAGACGAGTCGAGCAAGACTCAAAATAAACTAAGCCATGAACTGCTCACGAATGACCTGGCTTATTGCCAGCCCTATCTGTCACCATCTCCCTCATGTTTACCAGAGCTCCTCTTTCCATTCACTTGCTGCTCCTGTTTTCATATTACATTATGTGTGTATATATATATTGACATAGTAATTGTGCAACTACAAAAAAAAAAAAAATACTATCTAAAATGCATAAATATTTACTGCAGCATGTGCATGCATATATAGTTACTGATCTATATATCTGCAGTACCTACAAGGCTACAACAGGTTTTGATTACCAAGAAATATTTACTGCTTTCAGACTTACCATTAGATACCAACTACTCAAGAGAGATACCCAATAATGACATATGTCTACCACTTACTTGTAATTTGTGAATATAGAAAATTAAACAAGGAGCATAACATGATATTGAGGGTCTATGCTTTATGATGACACCATTACTTAATCTCACAGCATGATTTTGTTGTGGATTATGATGGTTTTAATATTCTTAGCAATTAGCAGGCATCACCACCTGCACGAGCAAGATGGCAAAAGCTTAAAGGGACCTTTTGACCAGAGAGAGAGAGAGAGAGAGAGAGAGAGAGAGAGAGAGAGAGAGAGAGAGATGTAATAATATAAATGCCATGTCCTGGTTGCTCATAGCTGGGTTTTGCTGTTGGTTCCCTGATGGCAGACCTGAGAAGGAGCATCCCCGTGTTTCTCTTGGTTTTTTGGATTCAAGTCACCCGAGTGAAGCTGGAAGCTAATTATATATTGAGAAGGGCACATGGGATGAGCAGTGAAGAGACAAGGGGAAGAGAGAGAAAGAAAAGAGTGCAGGACATGCCACACATTGCATAGTACGAGATATATATATATGACTTTGGATAGCAATACACATGAATAATTGATCAGCTACCTGTGCAGAGCAAACATTGCATTAGGATTTGATAAGTGCAACTGATAACACAAGCTATTTGAGATCATTACTATGCTTGAGAGCAATACACAAGACTTTGTTAGATGATAATAGAAGCATTGTACACAGAGAAAGAAGAGTTTTTTTTTGGAACATGGACTTCAAATTGAAGATAATTCACTTTATATGTACATGAGTGACATGGTTAATCTAAATTTCACCAACGTGTAAGGATAGAAAAAGAAGGAAAAATATGAAGAAAACATTGCTTTTGTGGAAACATAATAACATTAGGTGATGAAGCTACTGGGAAAAAAATGTTGTCATACCAATTGATGGAACCAAAAAGGATGAATGCCATCATCATCACCTTTCTCTTGCTTTACACCTCCAAGAAAAATGGAGTCTTTTTTCTGCTGTGATGTATTAATCTTTCTCCTCTTTGCATTCCTTCAAGCTCATGTCAGACACCAAGAATTCACTGTCAATTGATGTCGCATGGCACGAAGTTCTCGAGTCCGTGGTCGAGCCCGCTTGTATCTCTTTGAACATAGCCATCACCTTGAGCATCGTCGGCCGTCGCATCGGCCGGTCGTCAAGGCAGGCGCAGGCAATCTTAAGGTGCTCCAATAGCTCCAGCTCCAGATAAGGATCTTCCTTCAGTAGCTCAGGATCAAATACGTCGGATATCCTGAGCTTGGTGTGTTGCTTGACCCATCCCACTAGGTTGTTGTCCCCAAAGTCGGCGGAGTCGGTCGGCTGTCGCCCGGTGAGCAGCTCGAGCAAGACCACGCCGTAACTGTAAACATCGCCTTTGGTGGTGCACCGGAAGCTCTGGTAGTACTCCGGTGGGACGTAGCCCGGCGTGCCCGCCAGTGTGGAGACACTCAGGTGGGTATCGACCGCGCTCATGTACCGCGCCATTCCGAAATCGGAAACCCGAGCTTCCAACTGGTCGTCCAAGAGGACGTTGCTCGATTTCATATCCCGGTGAATTATGTGAGGAATGCAGTTGTGGTGGAGGAACGCGAGGCCTCTGGCTGCTCCCATGGCGATCTTCCTCCTGGCTGCCCAATTCAGCTTGATTCCGGCCTTCTTCCGGTTGCGGAGGACGTCTTCCAAGCTGCCATACTTCATGTACTCGTACACCAAGATCCTCTCGTCCACCACCTTGCAGTAGCCCAAGAGGGGCACCAGATTCCGGTGCTTGATCTTTCCAATGGTTTCCATCTCGGCCATGAACTCGCGATCGCCCTGACCGCTCACATGTATCAGTTTCTTTATGGCGACGACGGTCCCGTCCTTGAGCTCCGCTTTGTAGACCTCGCCGAATCCGCCGGAACCGATCAGACTGTCGTCGTCGAAGCCATTGGTGGCCTCGTACAGGTCTGCGAGGGTGAGGTTCTTGAGCGGCTTCTCGAAGCTGGCGAGGTTGATGACCACGGCGTCCCTGGTCATGGTGAGCCTCCAGTTGGAGTTGCCGGCGCCGGAGTGCGACCTGCTGTCCATGTACATATCCCTCATGTTGTTGCTCATCTCGTTCTTCCTCTTCCTCTTCTGCCGCTTCTTGCTCTCCACCAGGAGCATGATGAAGCCGAAAATGCAGAACAGGGAGAAGAGCAGACCCATGGCGACGCTTCCGGCAAGCGAGGCTTGCCGCCGGTGGTTTCTCTGGTTCTGGTCGCTTGAGTTTGCTCCGGCATTGGCCTGACAGGCGGGCAGCGGGAACCCGCAGAGGCCGGAGTTGTTGTCGTAGCGGGATCTCGGGAAGGTCACCAGTGGCCCGAGCTCAGGGATGGAACCGTTGAGCTTGTTGTTGGAGAGGTCGATGTCTGCAAGCATGAGGCTGGAGAAGGACGAAGGTATCGGCCCAGCGAGGTCATTGTGGGAGAGGTCCAACACCGCTAAGGACCTCAAGCTCCCAAGCTCCGGCGGAATGAGACCAGAGAGCATGTTGTGGCCAAGGTTCATGATCAAGAGGTAATACATGCTTCCGAGCTCCGGCGGGATCTCGCCGTCGAGCTCGTTGTAGGAGAGGTCGAGAAAGATCATGGAGCCGTTGTGGTTAAAGGTGTACTGGGTGCTCCCCATGTACACCCTCATGAAGTGGCAGAGATGGGCGGAGGACAGCCTGTTGAGGTCCTCCGGCCGAACTCCGGCGAACTCCAGAAGACTGCCGGAACCATGGCATTGGGCGTTGCCATCGTTCTTCAAGTAAACGTACCGCTTGCCGGTGACCAGGCCCACTGCAATGCTGCCCGACTGCTTCGCCAGCGTTCCAGGGATCGAACCGTTGAGCTGATTGCCGCTGAGGTCAAGCCACACCAAACTCTTGCAGTCGCCGAGCTCCGGGGGAATGGCGCCGGAGAAAGAGTTGTTCCCGAGCTTAAGGATGGCCAAGTTCCGGAGCTGGCCGAGCCAAGCGGGCACCGGCCCGCTCAGGTGGTTGCTCGCCAGGGAGATCCAGTTCAGGTTGGTGAGGTTGCGGAGTCCGTCAGGTATCGATCCGGTGAGGCCATTGAAGTCAAGGATGAGGTTTTCCAGCGACCGGAGGTTCGCGAGCTCCGGCGGTATCTCGCCCTCGAGCAGGTTCTGCCACATGATGAGGTCAGTGAGGGAGGAGAGCGCACCCAAGCTCGCTGGTATGTTTCCGGCGATGTAGTTGAGGCTGAGATCGAGGGAGACCAGCTTCGTACAGTTGCTGAGGGACTCCGGTATGGTTCCGGCGAGCCGGTTGTTCTGAAGGTAGAGCTGTTGCAGGCCGAAGCCCCGGTTCGGGCAGAGAGCCGAAGGTATTGATCCCGTCAAGCTGTTGGAGCTGAGATCGAGCACCGTCATCGCCGGCAGCGTAAAAATCGAGTCTTGGATTGTCCCGTTGAACTGGTTGAAGGCCAACTCGATTATGCTCAGGTTGGGCATCGACGTCAAGGCGTCGACGGGGAGCTCGCCGGTGAAATTGTTGTTGGAGACGCTAATGGTGTTTAAGGACGTGCAGGAGGAGAGGTCGGCGGGCAAGGCGCCGGTGAAGTGGTTGGAGGAGAGATTGAGGTACCGCAAGCTCTGGCAAACCTCGAAGACG
The DNA here is from genome assembly GCA_001647135.1 of Pontederia paniculata. Taxonomy (NCBI): domain Eukaryota; kingdom Viridiplantae; phylum Streptophyta; class Magnoliopsida; order Commelinales; family Pontederiaceae; genus Pontederia; species Pontederia paniculata. Next base: position 149,318 of record LTAE01000167.1, on the reverse strand, counting down.
CCGGCGGCGATCTCCCCTGAGAGTTTGTTCGCCGAGAGGTCCAGATGCTGCAGCGCAGAGCAGTTCCCGATAGCCGGGACCCCACCGGAGAACAGGTTCCCAACCAAGTCGAGGCGCCGGAGGCTTCCGAGTGCCGAGAACAGCCACCGGAGGTCTTCGTCTCTGAGTTTGTTGTAGGAGAGGTCGAGCGTCTCGAGCGACCTGAGAACAGCACCGCCGGAGGTCGCCGCCCCACCGGGGATGCGTGTAATCCCAACGGAGTTCCCCGAAAGGTTCAAAAACTGCAAGGCGGAGCAAGCGGCGGCGAGGGAATACACATCAGCAACGGAACCACCGAGCGCGTTTCCGGCGAGGTCGAGCTCAGTGAGCTTCTCGCCGCACCGCGCTCCGCCGGCGAGATTTCCAGTGACGTTAACGGCCGTAAGCGAGACGGTCTCCACGCTGCTCAGAGCCAACAGCGAGGCCGCGACTGCAGTGAAGTCGGCGTTGAGGGCGACGCTCCGGAGCTCGACGACGGCAACTCGGCCGGCACCGTTGCAGCGGACGCCTTGGAAGGAGCAAGGACTCTGGCTGGGGTTCCAGTTCTGGAGGAGCTGGGGGTCGGAGACGGAATTCCTGAAGGATATCAGCAGCTCCAAGTCGCCGGCTTCCGACGAGCCGAAGGCGGCAAAGTAGAGGAGCAACTGGACGAAGAGAAAGCAACGCCGAGGAAGAACCATCGAAGGCCCGCCTCTTCTTGCTCTCATGGTGCCCTGAGAGCCCAGAGCTTTGCTTCGGCTCAGGTTTCCGCCATTAGAGCGAAGCTTTTGGAGATGGAGGAGGAGGAGAGGAGTCAAAAGGACGTGAGTGAGGAAGAGGAAGAGTTATTTATCGCATAAATGGGAAGAATTGAGAGGGCCGTGAAAGGAAACAACTGCGTGGGGTCACGTGCCCATGTGCTCTTTCCTTCTTATCCACCAACATTTATTTATAATTAAAGGAAAAAATGAAGTGTTCTCTATCTAAAGTATGCTACTTATATAATTAAAGTGGGTTGACACGTATGGTTAGCGGGTCTATGCCCTGGGTTGAGAGATAAGGGAGCTAGTAGCCCCGAGTTCGAGCCCTAGAGTCGACACTTTGGCCAAGATTTGCCTTCGCCGCCATCCGTCCGAACACCGGAATACTCAGGTGCTAGTAGCCCTGGATTACTGGTGGGTCTCAGACCGTGACCGAAAAAAAAATATGCTACTTATATTTTTAATAATAAATTTTTTAATTTATGGTGGATAAATTTATATGAGAAAAAAAATATGAAAAAAAAAATTAAAAGTTTAGTATAGGTACTCACTAATTAAGGAGGGAGCATCATGTTACTTACATCTTTAATCATAGAATGTTAAATTTACGGTGAAGATTAAATTTTCTCTCTCCTACTTTTTTTCTCTTTCCTAAATCTATTCACTATAGATTAAAGATCCTACGGTTCAAGATATAGGGAGCATGATGCTCCCTACTTAACTAGAGAGCACTTCTATTTTTTTTTCAAAATCTAATATTCATCGTAAATTTAAGATTGAAGATATAGATAACATAGTGCTCCCTACTTAATTAGGAAGTATTTACATTAAATTCATAATTAAATTACCTGTTAATTAATATAATGGGTAATTAATTTCCCCGTCAATTAAATTAATGTACTAATACTGCACTAGACATTTCCCACTTGCTTCAACTTAATAAATAGTTCTCGCCCTTTTCCGAGCATTATTTTAATTAATGCCCTCGCAGGGATCGGACGGTCCGATAGCCGTGGAATTTGGCGCAGGAGGAAACCCAACGGTGCGGATCGTCTTCGTTGGGAGCCTTTTGAGTGGTGCGCTTGTCGAGGGAGGTCACGTGTCTGCCCCGATCGGCTCGTTGGCGCCGGTTTCCGAAACTACCCCTTAATTGAGGAGTGAGTAATATGGAAAAATAGTTATGTTCCTGTGTTAAATGAATCTTATTTATTAAGATTTTTAAATATATCATTTTATGCTAAAAACTATTTTTGTCAAATCTATATATATAAAAGGAGTTCTCATGAAGCAATATATTTATCCAATATATATTATACAGATTCTATAGATAATATAATAATAAAATTACATAGATAATTATAAAATCTTAAAAAATTAGTTAGTAAAAAATAATTTTTTTAATTTTTAATTTTAACTATTTTACATTTATTTCTATAAAGGACTTCAAATAAAATTATATATAAAAGGAGAATATTAAGGACTTCAAATAAAATTTTAAATAATAAATAAAATTAAATTTGCATTATTAATTTTTAAATTCATTTATTTTCAAGAATAATTTATTTTTTTTCGATTCTCCTATTAAAATATTTGTGAAATTTAATTCATTCCAACATAATTAAAATTAATTTATTAAAAATAAAAAAGATTAAAAAAAAAGACAAGAAGCGGATAAAAAGAAATATACCACCCGCAAATTTATCGGAAGCGTAATTAAACCTCTGGCGTTAGATCGCATCATAGGCAAGAGAATAGTGCTGACGTGGCTACGAATACAAGCTCTCCAATCGCAAAAGTGGGATTGGGGGTGTGAAACTGGGTGCACGTAAAGATAGAGGGATCTGTGGAGGGGGTGAGGTGGGGACCACGCGGGTTGGTTGGACTTTGGACGTGCACGTGCGGGTGTCCCGAGGAGGAGGCGTGACGTATCGTCCAACCGCAAGAGCCGGAAACGATCACGACCGTCGGACGCGCGTGCGGGCGGTCGGATCATGGGGCGCCGACGTCGTAGTGGCCGACGAGTTCCACAACGCCGTTATGTCAACATCTTAGGGCCTGTTTGGCTAAGCTTATAAGTAGATTAAAACTACTAATAAGTAATTTTTAGAATATTTTCATGTTTGATAACTAAAAATATTTACTTATAAGTTGTTAGATAATTACTTATAAGTTGAAAAAAAATAAGTAGGATCCCTCCTGCTTATTTTTAAAGTTGTTGACTTATTAATTTTAACTAATTATATTACTCTTTTATCCATATCTTTTAATATTGTTATCATATAACTTTAAGAATATATTAGTCAATATTTATTTTAACAAATATTATAACTACTTATTGATATTATCAACACTTTTATCCAAACACGTAACAACTTATATTTTAAAATAAGTATCAACACTTAAATTGCTTATCAGCATTAGTGCTTATCAAATATTTTTTATCAGCTAAGTCAAACAGGCCCTTATACTCTTTTTGTAGAGTGCGTTTTTTTTGGGGTAACGGAACGGAACGGGTTTTAGTGTTTTTTTTTCTTTTGTGGAGCGATCGAAGAAGAGCGGCACACGTGCGAACGTGGATAGGAATAATTTGGGTGAGGAGGAGGAATCAATAATGGGTGAGGAATTGGAACAAGACAAAAGATATAAAAGAAAATTAACGGGACGAGATTAAAGTGGTAAAAAGTTTTTTCTTATTTAAAAATATAAATTTTTTATGTCGAATATTTTTTTATTATAATTTTTATTCATTATAGTTAGTTGTTTAATTTAGAGCAATATAAATAGTCGAGTGCTAATAGTTCGAATATTAATAAAAAAAAAGAGATGAGAGAGAGTGAGGAGGCAAACAGCTCTAGTAAATGATGGAGACTGAGGAAGGAGCAACAGCAATACTGTGTGTCTGTGCGCCTGTGTTGAGCTTTGAGGGAAAGATGGTGTGGGCCTTTCTGTGTCCTTGTATTCAATTGGAAATGGGATGCCATGGCTTTTACTACAGCTTATTATTATCATATCACGAGGAGAGAGAGAGAGATGAGAGGAGAGAGAGAGAGATGAGAGGAGTCGAGTGCACGTTGTTAACTTGATGGGTTCATGGGATTTGGATGTGGGCTATCACCATCTTTACGGCCTTATTATGCATAATTATCAATCGTCAAAAGCATATATCTTAAAAAAAGCATATATCTTAAACATGATCGAGCCGGGGGGAAATGGATATTATTCATGTATAGGGTGAAAATTTAATGATAATGAACAATTATGATCACTTAGGCGAATTAGAGGAGAATAATCTTCTTATTCTAATTTTTTTACTCAAACACTTCAAGAACAATCTAATTCTACTAAATAGTAAAACCATCTTGAAGTTGATGAAACCACCTATTTTAATTCTTAAAACAAGAATAATTTTTTTTGCCAATGGCAAAAACAATTTTTGTTGCCACTAATTTTGCACAAAATTTATTTTATTAAATTTATTTTATTCATGAACGGTCGATGATGAAGGCAATAGACGTCCAGGTTGAGAGTGATCGTCCGAAGGATTCAAGATGGAGACAGTGGATCAGTTGTAACGCCCCCAAAACGCACCCCGTGGGCTGGGCCCGCGAAGACTTTTCGACGACGCTACATGGGCTTTGGACATACATTATAAGACATAATAACAATTAAAAGACATTGCAGCGGAAGACTTTAAACATACTTTCATGATAATATAACTCAAGGCAACGGAAACATATAAAAGTTCATAATCATCTTGCCACATATGGGCTAAATCCAGGGTCAAACATAAGGCACATAACATGAGTCTTAGGCTCATTCGACTCGAAACATAAAATAAAATAACAAGTTCATTAGATATAATCCTAATGACTTAAAAGACCTATAAGACCTAGACACAACCATGTGCAAGTCAAGCCGACATGAGCACGCCACCGCCAAGTCCCTCATGCATCATCGCCTGCATGGATCCAGAAGCAGGGGAGGTGGAAACCCCCCGGTTAGAGTATGTAAAGATCGTCATCTATCATGCAATATATACATATCATAACATAACATCATGGTCATAAGTATAGACTTTGAACATAAAATATTTTAGGTGACATAAACATGTGACATTTACATGGCTTGAGCATAGCATTAAACATTCATACATGAGACATAAATGATTCTAAGCGTTTTATGTTCATGATCATCTTTGTACATTTGCATCTTTAGATCTTAGCCATATGATCTATTTTGAGTTTACTTTGACTCACATCATCTTCATTTAAACATCTTGATCATAAGACACATTCTTATCTTTACATGATGAGTCTCGGGTAACATTGGTCTTTATTTGTGGCTAGCTAGGCCAACCCTTCTCTGGGGTCCGTGTTTGGGAAAGCCCACACACTATCACTAGTGAGTGGTCATTGCCTCCCACCCTTCTCTGGGGTCCGTGTTTGGGGAAGCCCACACACTATCACTAGTGAGTGGCCATCGCCTCCCGGGAAGTGTCTTCGGCTACTTCCCCCTTTTTCAATGCGTCTCGACTAATTCATCATGTTTCGTCTTCACGATACATCAAGCATAGCAATCAATCTTGTGATTTTAACCTAATTACGGCTTTGCATACATTTCGATGTCTAGATGTAGCATAATCATCAAACATGGTTTGCTAACTATCAAGAGCATAAATCATAGTAAACGAATGATTTCATCAAACATTAGGGAGATAACATCATAACAAACATCTATCAAGCATCTTTGAAGGTGTCTTGAGTCATCACGGCCCGTGATGAATCCATCACGGCCGTGATACCATGTGTCACGGCCCGTTACAACGCGTAACGGCCCGTGACAACCCCATCACGGCCCGTGACACCATGTCACGACCGTGAAAAAGGGTTGCGATGGGGTAATTCAAGTCATCACGGCCCGTGATGTGTCCATCACGGCCGTGATACTATGGGTCACGGCCCGTTACAAACTGTAACGGCCCGTGACAACCCTCTCACGGCCTGTGACACCATGTCACGGCCGTGACTTAAGGGTTGCGATGGGCGGAGTTCAATACGGTCGTATTGAAATATTACGGTCGGACCGAAATCCTCTCGGGATGGACAATACGACCCGTATCGGTCGATACGGTCGGACCGAAATCCTCTCGGGATGGAAAATACGACCCGTATGACTCGTTACGATCGACATGTCACGGCCCGTAACACTCCATTACGGCCCGTAACAACACTATCACGGCCCGTAACACCTTGTTACGGCCGTGACTTGGGCGTTTTCGCTTCATGTTACGACCATGATTTCACGGCCCGTGATGGTGTATCACGGCCCGTGATGGGTCCTGTCACGGCCCGTGATAACCCATCACGACCCGTGATGGATGCCCTGGAACCCGTCTTCCACCCTATTTACTTCCAATTTCAAACCTTTCATTCATATGAACTATTCATACTCAAAGGAATTCATGTGGGAGGAAATTCCTACGTTCTAGGGTTCTTGACATCACACTTTAGGCACTAACAACGTCGAATTGCATGTAATTGAGTCCAAGTTACAACCTAGAGTTTACATATCCATTCTAAAGTTCATTTACACATTCCTAGGGTTCATAGTTCATCAATTTCACATCAATTGGGGTTTGGCATATAGAAGAACATATCATTGTAGAAATTTACATTATAGAACCCTAATTTGATCATGGCATGTCTCATATGAATCATATCATTGTAATGAAATCCTAATACATGAGATTATACCTAATCAATAGAAGATTGACTTATTGTGACTTGAGGGTTCCTAAGATGGACATATAAACATCAATGTCACTTTAGGGAAGTATAACATTCATCATAAGATCCTTATCACATCAAACACTTAGAAAATGTCATTTAGGCATAAGAACAAACATCTAGTATGCATACCTTTAACATGTCATCTTCTCATCTCTAACTCTAAGAACATTGTGTTGTTATAACCATAGGGACATGAATAGATTAGGACATTAGTCCTAGTGTTCATGGAGTGCTAAATTACACATATAACATACTCTTGATGCACATATGAGCTAGGGTTTCCATCTAGGATCATTGTGCACATTCTAGGGTTCTTCATCTATCTTCTTCATACATCTAGGTTTCAAAGCATGGTAAGGCACAAAAGGAATCATAAAAGTAACTAAACAACACATCAAGGATATGACATTCATCATGAGACCCTTAAGACACTTCGAATGATAGGAAGAGACATTGAGACATATGAACAAACACCTTACATGCAACCTTCCTAACATGCCATCCATCAACTCAAGTTCTAAGAACATGGTGTTCTTATACTCCTCAAATCCATAGAATGAGGTTGAGAATGAGGGATTGGATCCCCTTTACATACCTTAGCAAAGTCCCTAATTCCTTCTAGCTCTTCTTCCTTCTTGATTTCTTCTTCCTCCCTTTCCTAGAGCTCCTAACCCTTCTTCTTGCCCTAGAGCTTCTCCTTCTTCCCCAAATCCACCTTGAGCTGCAACAATGGTGAAGAGCCCCCTTAAACCCTAGCTTTTGAGGTGCGATGGAGAGAAGAGAGGAAGAGAGAGAGAGAGAGTGTGGAGGGAAGAAATGAGGAAAAAATGGATGAGTTACCCATTTTATACTTAGGGTTCCACCTATTTTAGGTGGGTTCTTGGGCTAATTCTAGATTAATGGGCTTTTAAGTGTACATGGCCCTTTTGGATTAATTGGGTATTTTCTATAAACTTTTTGAGGTTTTACATCAGTAGACTGCCAAAGCTGAGAGTGGACGTCCAGAGGACTCAGAGTGGAGACGGTGGACGTCCAGAGGGCTCAGAGTGGAGATAGTGGACGACCAGTAAAATTGCCAAGGTTGAGAGTGGTTGTCCGATGGACTCAAAGTGGAGACAGTGGACGACCAGTAGAGTGCCAAGGCTGAGAGTGAAGACAATGGACGTCCAGAGGGCTCAGAGTAGAGACAGTGGACGATCAGTAAGATTGCCAAGATTGAGAATGGTCGTCCGAAGGACTTAAGATGGAGATAATGGACGACCAGTAGACTGCCAAGACTGAGAGTGGACATCCAGAGGGCTCAAAGTGGAGACAGTGGACGACCAAAGCAGAAGGCATGCGAATGAGTGGTCGATCGTGGTTGAGTGCGGGCGCCCAATTGACGTCAGGTGAAGACAAAAGACGTCCGAAGTCTTGGTGAGAAGATAAGCGGACGCCCAAAATTTTTCTCATTTAAATTAAGCACTATTTAACTTTAATTATTACAATACAAATTAATTCATCCAAATACCTCACTAGAACATCTTCAAAAGAATATCTCACTCTTATTCTTCTCACAAGAACTAAAAAAAAAACTATTCCTCTTAATTCTCATTTTTCTTGTTCTCGTACCAAACATGGCCTTACAGTATATACATAGAAAATTTAATGATAGAATGCTGAATGTTGAAATAATAATATATAAATAAATTGTAATCACAATAATAATTAAGGAAAAAAAGAATATGTAGCGTACTTGTACAAAAAAGTAACGATATTTTTTATATAAATAAATAATATTTAAATTTATTTGTACATATGCCATCGTTACTTTTTGTTATGTTATACATATAATATTAAAAATACTCTACATGCTCCGTATCCCCAATAGTTAATATGGACGAAGGTTTATGGTCAAAGACAAAACTAATCTGACACTTCAGCTGACACGTGCAATGCTACGTGATTGATATCATCAGTTGGCTGGCCGGTGGATGTGAATGTCGTTTGTCCCTCTACCTCTTCCCATCATCTGAAACTTGTGTTATATATATACACATAATGCTCCGGAGTCGCCACTTTGGCCAGAATTTTAGAGCCTTTATTCGTACGCATCCGAATATCGAATTAGTCAAGTGCTAATAATCTCGGATTATCGATGCGTCTCAGACCGTGACCGAAAAAAAAATATACACATAATGCCAATGAACATAGATCATTCATCAGAGCTCGATCAATCTGACCTCTCATAATATCCTTTGGCGATGTCAAATCTGCTGCCGCAATTTGGCAACTTGCGAGTAAGCACAAAGATTTTATTGTTGTCATAGATACATAGATGCATGTCCATCTAAGATCACAATACTTGAAGACTTGAAGCTAATCATGCAGGTCACCATGCACCAGTCCTCAACTCAAACCCCTCCTCCACTCTCCAATTTGATGGGGAACTCCTCCATTGGTAGAACTGTAACTGACCTTCATGTTTGAGAACTGTGGTGTCCTCTCCTGTTCAGCCATTGCAGAGTAGGCTCACATGGCGTTACTGGTGGAGGCTATCAGTATATATGAGAGAAGAAAATGAAAAAAAAAGATCCAATGTATACATTATATATATATATATATATATATATATATATATATATTAATGTTACTTATATAAATATTACTCTTCAGATTGAAGTGTTTAAGATGCTATGAACTTGGGAGTAAGCTACATGCAACCGTGGTCCCTCCCAATCCACAGAGCACTGCATATATAAATGCTTGGAACTTGGAAGTATTAGTAGCATGGTCCTTCTCCTCTCTATATATGCACATTTCAGCCACCACTCGATCTGATCCATTTACGCTCCGGTCACCTGCATGGAATGCTCATTAGTCTTCTTCCTTCTTTAAAAAAGAGCATTCTTCTATTCAAAGTGTTAGACAGATCAAAGGCAAACCTCATGAGTAGCTTCTCAGCACTTTGAAAGAGCACTCTCACAGTCCAAAGTTATATATAGGGAAGCATATGACTTGACTTCTCAAGAACTTTTACAGCTTCTGCTCCGCCTGCAAACATATGGTCCTCCGGATCACTGTGCAACATGTAATTTTACAGCAGCCTTAGGACAAAGCTTCTCGTCAGGATGCTGCCGAGACCGTTGCAGGTTCAAACTTTGATTCTTTAGCTGCTTAGGTTCAAACTTTTGTATAAAAATGTTTTAAAAAATACATTGAAAAGTTGAAGCTCAGTAGTGAACCATGGATAAAACTTCATTGCCATAAAGCCGATTAGCTCATCAGCAGAAGCTAAATTATGTGGTTAACATGTATAGTGGATAAAACTTCAATACGAGGAACAACTGACTGATTTCAGCTAAACAGAGATGGTACACAGATAAATCTTCTTTTATATGAGTTCATGGCTGTGTTTTCATCTGCATTCCATGCAATTATATACCTTCTAAAAATAAGTGGAAAAGCCCCCATTTTTTTAATGCAGATCAAGAACAAATTAAACTTCTTCACATGCTTAACGCAAAAAGAATGTAATGGGCGTAACTTGACAAAAAATTAGCAGCAAGAAGGATAAGATGATGATAATGAAGTTAGCAATTCTTCTCATGTAACGGCTTGCTTTATCAGCCGACACTTCGAAAGCGTTTTCCTACTAATATTTTTTGAAGATTAAGAATTAATACAGTAAACACATTCTTCGTATTTAAGGGCACGATATAATGACTCATTTATCAATTTTTAATATTTTTTATATCGAGCATATAATATTGAAAAAAAAACATTACTAAAAGAAAAAAAATAGAGGAGCTACCTACTTAAGTGTGTAACACTATACTACTTATATTGTCCATCTTATATTGTCCATCGTAAGGTATTAGATGTACGATAAATATGAGATCTTCTCTTTTTAAAATAGTTTATTATAAGTTGTTAGATCTATCGTATATCTAACATCTTACGGTTGATAAGATAAATAGTACGATATTACCTACTTAAATAAATAGCACCTCCATTTAACTTTTACTAAAAATATATTTACTTTGATATATAATTACTTTCATGTTTGGTTTGATGTAAATATAACTACAACAAATAATTATATTTACTTTACAGAAAGTTGGACTTAAAATGTAATTATTGTAAGTGCATTTAAATAAAAATAAATAAATTTAAATGCCACTTATATTTTACTTACTTATTTATTTATTATCATATGATAATATTTTATCTTAATTAAATACTTATATCAAAATTCTAATTTCAACCAAACAATACAACTTATTTTTCAAATTTTCATTTGTATTCATTCAAATAAAAAAATTAGTATAAATAAAAATCATAATAAAATTTATAATTAATTATTTACGTTTCAAATTTATAATTATGTAAAAATTAAACTATCCGTGAAAAAAATAATATAAAGGGGACGTTACGAACTTAATGGGCTTTGTGCCATTGGACTGTTTAAAATGGAAGCCCTAAGCGCCGCGGCCCATAAAGCCCACAAAGTGGTGGTGGGGTCGGAGTGACACCTCACTCTACTCTTTCCCCATTCTTTTGCCCGTTTTGTTTACTTTTTTTTTTCTTTTGGGTTTCGTAGGATTCCGCACAGCGACGACGAGATCTCGAGCTCAAATCTCCGGCCGCTCGCCGCCGGATCTCGTCGGCCGGAACCAAGATTCCGGCACCCTTCCCAGGTCGGTTCATCATCCATCGTCCCCCATCTTTTGTCCTTCCGATCTTCTAAGGGCGCAACGATCCTTTTTTGGAGAGCAGGTGGTGGCGCAGAAGAAGAACCCTAAATTTCGTGCTTATTGGACCTGTAAAGGGAATAGAGGGCACCGGCGCTCTGCTCCGACGAGTTCAATGTTGGATCAGGTCATTGCATCTCCGAGCTCATCTTTATCACGAGAAAGTTCACGTTTTCTTCTCCGATTTTTCATTATTTGCTTTAGATTAGCGGATAAGGATTTTTTTTTGTGTGGTGTGTGCGTGCGTGGGGGAGCTTGTTCTTGTCCTTCTGTATCTTCTTTTGGGATTTTGGCTTTGGGGTATATCTTTTGGATTTAAAGTTGATATTTTTTTTTAAAAAAAAAAATTGTCCTGCTGCAACAAATCTTAGTTGCATTTAGCTCTTAGATATCAAAACTTAGAATCAAGTTTTAGGTTGTTCGGCTTGTCGACATATAAGGAAGAGCTTAATGCTGTTTAATTGAAGCTTGCGTTTATGGAGCTTAGAATGGTTAACTGTCTCTAATCTTTCTTTTCTTTTCGTTTTCTCTAGATATCGTGAGAACTGTGATGTATAGAGACATCTAGGCATATTCGAAACCAAAAGTTGACGCTTACATTTAATATGGTAGAAGATATATAGAACATCATCAGGAGCAGAAGTGAAAATGCTTCTAGCTGTCGAAGGAGGAGGGTTTTTTTCTTCCTCAGCTTCAGGGTACAGCAGCGGCTTAGCACTTCTTATCCTTGGGCGGCAAAATGAAGAGAAGCCCATAAAGGTCTCGCCTTGGACTAATTATCACTTGGTCCATCAAGAACTTGAACCAGATTCCGGGGCACGTTATAGGAAAAATCGAGCTTCCCATAGATGTGCTTCTTTTATCTGCTTTGGCCGTGCCCCTACAGATCTCGATGGACCATCTACAAGCGATGTTGGTCTGGTTCAACAACCTGATAGGTCATCTGATTCACAGTCATCTTCTGATGGACATAATGTAAATGCTGCTGATGGCGCCAAAAGGAGTGAAAGAAAGGCTTGTCTAAAGAGCAACCTGAAGAAGTCCACCACCAGAGATCATTCTTCAGCACATGAAAATGATGATGCACGTGAACTGTTGGAAGAGTTGCAAGATGAGACATCCTGTTGCACTGTAACTAGGAAAGTGCAATGGACTGATAAATGTGGCAAAGAGCTTGTTCAAATAAGAGAATTCGAAGCCAGGTATGTTTGGCTGCTTTTACTAGACTCTTGCTGATCTTTTCTTATCTCTAAGATGCTCTTTGTTAAGATATCTATTGAATATTAGTTTGAGAATGTTTCCTAACATGTACTGGCTGTCATATAACCATCATTTTCAGCATTCTTGTCAAACTTTGGAGACCAGGTCTCAATAATTTTCTTGATATTCTTACTCAGTAGTTCTTTTTCTTAGAAATAACCTATTCTCAATCAATTATTAACCTATTCAATTTTTTTATAATATAATTTGTTTTTAGCCTGTCAAAATTGATTAATTTCACTTTTATAATGGATTAATATGACTTTCTGTTTTAGTTTCCTTGTGTTACCAATATTGTGGAATACTCAGTACCTTAGCCCGTTATCATTATGCATATTCAACAATTTATCACTGAAGAAGAACTCGTTCATTGTCTGCATTTTGCCATAGGAAGTAAAAAGAATTCGGAGATATGGAACTACAGAAGAGAGGATGATATGGATCTTGTGCTTACTATTATGTGTAGAAGATAGACACTCTTATGGCAGTCCCTTTATGATGTATATAACGGAGATGATTTTAGACAAGGTCTATATCGTAGACAGAAAATGACTAATTCAAAAATTTATTGGCAAATTTTGTACCATTCTTCAACTAGGAATCCCCTTATTTCAGAAAATTTACATGGTAGATGACCTGGTAGATTACGTGAGATATTGATTTCAGATAAAGAAAAGAGGAAATTGCATATGAAGTTGGAAGGGAGATGTACCTATTTTATCAGCTATACATGTGTTGTGTTTCCCTGACAACCTGATTTTCATATTCTGGGTGCTCCCCACCAGGTAGTAGGAAAATATGGTTATATTCTTGACAGTTCTTAATCAATTTGAACATGCTGTAAGTTGTTGACTGAAACATAAGTAATGGACCTCTTGCTCAAGTACTTTTAGGGGGAACCTGATTGTTAACAATACCTGTAGAAACTTAGATGAACCCATACTAGTGTTTCATCTTGATGAATCCATAATATACATCATTTGTTATCATCAATAGCCCATCTGACCCACACTACTTTCTTGTATTTTTTTTTTAAAGAACACTCTTTTTTTTTCTTATTTGCTGTTAAGTATTTTCTGTTATTTGCAGCGATTATGGACCATCAGATGATGAGTATGATGGGCATAGCTTCAGACGATGTGAATGTGTAATTCAGTAAATCTTGTTTCCACGTGGGATCCAAAGGATCCCGGCAGATAGAGGAAGAATCAGGCTTCCAGCAGCTCGAGAGTTATCATTCCCTTGAAGATGACCGTGTATTCAGAAATTCGTTAGTTGATTTCCTGGTGGATGCATCATGAGCCGTTCTGCGACCTCCCGTTTCTGGATTTATGCTTTGTTTCGGGATTTCAGTTTTGGCACTTTTTCTTTATCAGCTTTTCTCGTTCACTTTTCTGTGTAGTATACTTCCTTTTTCCTTTGTTTTCATTCTTGTTTGTCTATTTGCCACTTATGTACCACACTTGTTTTGTCATGGGAATTTTAGCTGGAATATCAGTTAACTTGTGATTCTCTATGTTGTAGAACAACTTTACACAATATGGAATATTACAATTAGATTTGTGCCTTTTGCCATGATGTCATGCCAGTCTTACGGGACTGCAAACTTTGTCTTGTTAAAATTGTTGGACAGATTAAGTTGGTGCCAAGCCAAATTGCTCTCATGTTGCTGACTTCCTAGTGGGGAACTAAGAAAACTGGTCTTGTTGCTTATTAGTTATTAACTTATTACACGTAAGGTTAAAATATTGCAGATAAATTTGCACTTATATGATTTGCTTCATCGTTCGCTCTTTCAAATAAATTATCGTGTTGTTCTCACCAAGTATGCTTACCTAATTATCCTGAAGTAGTTGATCGCTGGTAGCTAAATTCTTGAATGAACCTGTCATGTTATTTATCTCATTCGTTTGGCGAAAACCAGGTACTTTTTTAATTGTAACTTGTATTATGATGTGATTTTATAATAATGAATGTTAACAATGTTATAATTATGACAACATAAGGTAATAAATTGCGAGCATACTTACAGAGAAGATAACGTTATTTTTTTTTCTAAATGATCCTTCAAATTCAATAAAAAAAGAAAAAAAAAGGAGAAGACAAAGCATCCAAATTGCAAGCTTCATGGCAAACTCAGATGCATTTTCAATCGTCATGATGAAAACCTCTCAAATTATGATATGATTTATTTACATTTTCTTACATTCTCTTTTCGGTTTAAGCATTAGTATTTATAAGCTCAAACGATTTTGATTAACTAATTCTTGTTTTTTTTAAAAAAAAATAAAGCTTTGCCGATATTTAAAAAAAATGAAAATTGATTAATCAATATCTCACCTTTTCAATCTTCTGCTCCTGAGCCCAAGTGTTCCTCTCCGATTGAACAAGACTTCTCTATTGATTTTTTTTCCTCAAAACTCTTTTGGCATGATAAAATAAAATGATTTAATGAGTACGCCAAACATCTTATGTATTAAGCATGTGTCAAAATAACATTACAAATAATTCTTTTAACAATTTTTTTTGTAATTACTTAAGAAAATCCTTAACGATGCTCAAACAATAATCAATTTTAAGTTTAAATAATTTATAGACAATTAATAATTTAAGCATTATCAAACTATTTCTAAGTTACAACTAGATATCCTCAAAAATGAAAAAGAATTGATATATAAGGCTATGTGACACGTAAGGTACTTAACACGATCACTGAATCCTAAAAAAAATTAACAAAATGATAAATATATTTACTTAAAAAAGAAATTTAAAAAATAAATATACTTTTTACATGAGAAACTATTTCTCCGTAAAAGATCATCTTTTATATTTTAAATTATTTTATAATAAAAAATGATATTCTGAAACTATAAAGGTAAATATTTTAAAAAATACTTTTTTTATAAATTTATTTTCATGGAAACAAATAACATATGAGACACGACCACTCGGACCAAGAACCGAGCCAATTTCTACTACTTCGAACCGGCAATAAAAATGTCGAACCGAACCCAAACGTCGAGCCGTCTCCTACGTCGCCCATCGCCGTCTTCTTCTTCTTCTCCTCCTCCGGAGGTCGTCATCAATGGCGGATTCTTCCAACTCCACCAAGGAATCCTACCCAGTCTTCACGCTATCCAGCATAGGCCTTGGAGCCCCATCCGCCGCCGCTGCGCTCGCACAAAGCCCTCTCCCGCCCCCGCCTCCGCCTCCTTGCGTCGAGGTCCTCCGCTCCGAGGTGCAATCCGCGCCGAAACCGATTGTTGACACCATTGTCATCAACGACGGGCTTTCGCTCTTAAAGGTGCGATTTTTGGGATGCTACGACTTGCATAGGGTTCATTCTTCAAACCCTAACTTAGTTTGCATTGCTTTGTTTAAGGGAAGAGTTAGCACTTTTGATGTTTTTGGTCTGTCCAACTCCGATTTGGTGCCCGGGAAGTATGAAGGTAGTCGGATTCCTCACTCTACTGTGCTTAATTGAGTAGTGTGCATGAAAGCAAAAAAAAAAAAAAAAAAACTCACTCTGTTTCCTATACGTTTTTGCATGAATAGGTGGACTCAAGTTGTGGGAAGGATCCTTGGACTTGGTTAAAAGTCTCTGCTCTGAGGTCAGAGAAGGAAGGTTGGAGCTAAAGGGGAAGAGGGTTTTAGAGGTCTGTTGTTTAATCTCAGGTGCTCTTTTATGCTTGCCATTGATGATAGTATTGGAAATTCTTGTAGGGTTTTACTGTTTAGCACTTGGTACTCAATAAAGGATTTTAGTTTGGATTGATGACTCATTGACATTTAATGGCAAGCCTAATTGCTTACTCCTGAATTTCCGATTTTCTGGACTCGAAAAATTGCAGTTCTACAGTGTCTGAAGAATAAGACCCAATTTATGTACCACCTTGAGGTAGGAACAATCACCAAGATATGGAGTGATTTGTTTAATTATAGGGGAACTTATGTCATGTGCATTATACTGTGTACCTCGCGGTGAGTTAAAGTTGCTTGAAGGTCATTATTATCCGTTGGATGCATGAATTGTTCCCGACCATGCACAAAAATAAACTGATGTGTGATTCACTTTTGTGCCTGCATATGCAATGTTACTTGTTGTTGCCATCTTCTGCTAATCACATTTTAATGGTAGAAAAGGTTTCAAGGAATGCTTCTACTGAGAAATTCCACCTCTTATCTTTATTCTTATTCTTTCGTCTTTCCCAGCTTGGATGTGGTCATGGTCTTCCTGGAATTTTTACAGCCCTCGAGGTATGATATCTTGTTATGCCTTAACTGCTCTTTTGTGTCTCAGTTTGTGACACTGTTGTTTCATGTCTCATCAGGGTGCCTCTGTTGTCCATTTTCAAGATTTTAACGCTGAAGTGTTGCGATGCCTGACATTGACTAATCTTGATCTTAACCTCGCCAAAGGCTTGGATAAAACCAAAGTGGAAGATAGCATTAATCCTGATATTCGTTTTTTCGCTGGTGACTGGAATGAAATTCACCAACTGCTCCCTTATGGGCATGATCGTGGCCAGAAACTTGCAAGTGATCCTAGCTTAGAAGGGAAGGAATGTCAAGGTTATGATGTAATCTTGATGGCAGAAACTGTTTATTCTCTATCATCCTTCCACAGTCTTTATCGTCTGATCAAGCAAGTTGGTGCTTCCTTTCAAACTTAGCAAATGCCTTGAGTTATAGTTTCTCACTCGTCTCTCATCTGCCAAAGCTCAAATGGATTATGTTACAGGTCTTGCACCAGCCATCAGGAGTCATCTATATGGCAGGAAAGAAACACTACTTTGGCGTAGGTGGTGGTACAAGGCAGTTTCTACATTTGATTGAGGAAGATGGTAACTGTACTGTTCTGTTATACATGTTATTTGTCTTAGCTTGTAAACAACTTCAGTTGTTTTGTTCCTGACATGAACCCTCATCGGCTAATAGCGGAATTTTGTTCAAACATCTAACTCTATGAGTAGTAGTATTATGCTTGGACATTTTTTTTATGTTTCGGTACGCACAATATAGTATCTTTTCTATGAATACATGTCATGTTGAACTTGATGCTCGCCTTTCTTGCATTTGAGTTCTCTGCTTATACGTTTGTTCCCAACGATGATAATCTGATAAAACTTTGGTCCAGGTATTTTGAACGCTTGCTTGCTTGATGAAGTTGCAGATGGTTCGTCGAACGTTAGAGAAGTTTGGAAGCTTTCAGTCAAACAGACAGGGATTTGATGCTATGATGAACACTGTGTCAATCCATGCCTTTGTTCTATATCTTCTTGCTATTTACCACCATTCCTCGAGTATATCTAGAAGCAAATTTTGCCCTTGACCGACTCGTTTCACCAAAAAAAGAACAAGTTTTTGAATGTATTCAAGCATGTCAACCCCTGTTGTTTTTAGGCAATGGTTGTAAGATGTGGTAAGTGATGGATGATAAGCAATGAAAAGCCAGAGTATAAAGTTCCATCTTTGCTGCTTCAGATCAGGCTTATTCCTTACCCTAAGGCATTAATGTATGTGCAATCCAGGGGATGTCTAGTGCCTCCATTTCTTGTAGAACCTGGCAGCATATTTAGGTGGTACTTGGTAGTTGGTAATCCATGTGAAAGACCAATAATTTCTAGATAAAAAAAGATATGTTCACATGTTTATGTTGCTATTTTTCATTTCGAAATAATTATCCGATAAACACAGGATAAGAAATTTTTGGAGGTGGAGAGTATTTATTCTCTTGTAGCATTCGGTGTAGAATTCTATGATTTATTGTCTGATTAATATCATGGTTATGGTCATGTATCACTATATAATTTATTACTATTTGTGTGATACACTTTTGACGTATTTCGAACATAAATGATTGTAGTTAGAAATTTTGTTATGATTTTTATTTATAGTAGTTATTTTTCTTTAGTTTGAATAGATGTAAATATAATTTAAAAAATAAATTATATTGTTTGATTGAAATAAAACATTTGATGTAAATATTTGGTTAAAATAAAATATTATTATATATTAACACATAATTAATTAAGTGAAATATAAGTAAAAGTTTAAATTATTATTTTATGTTATATTTTTTTTCTCTTATTTTCGTTTTTCTTGTTTTTTCATTTTTTGATGTAAATGCATTTCAGCATAATTTTCTATGCAATAATTAAAATTATTTGTTGTAGTCAACTTTACATCAACCAAAAGCAAGATTCTTGTTTACGATAATTGAAATTTCAACTACCATCAAATGCATCAAATCAAACACATCCTTAACTCTTTGCATCTTGTGATCATTTTATTATTTATAAATTATTCATTTAACTAATTGTTTTGGATTTATTTATTAATATAAAAATAAAAAGATTATTTGACTTAGGACACATATAATAATTTGAATTCTTTTAAATTTTATTATTTTTTGTTCGTCGACTAATTCAAATAATATATTTGTCATTAAATTTAATAATTAATCTGCTAGCAGTTGATCATTATTAATCATTTAACTTACTAGTATATGTCAGAACAAAGTCTTCAAGTAAAATTCAAATGGCTATATTCAAATTTAAATATAATGAAATATGGCGGTTAAAGATACTCAAATGGACAAATATTGCATGAGAATGCTTCTATAAAACGGGATGAAGAAGCCCAAATTGGCTGTAATATGATGAAGTTTATTGGGTGAAGATTTTCTTTTTACAGACTACCAACTATTAAATGCTCTTGAGGGTTATAGCATTCGCTTGATGTGCCCATTTTTTTTAAAAAATGATTAATTAATAATTAAAATAAAAATTTTGAGTACTTAATATTCTTGTTCCTTTCAAATTGGATAAGTTACCTACAAAACCTTAGTTAGTGTGGAAAGAAGAAAAACAAAAGACTGGTATTAATAGTTAGAATCAACAACAAAAAAAGTTGCATCCAAATCTTATGATTCAAAAAAATAATAATGGACTCCCAAACCTCAATAACCCAACCCAAATAATCACATGATGATTTAGGCATAATGATGATGATTGTGACCTTATTTCTAGTCAAACATATTTTTTCTCTTCTTTGTAAATTGTAGCACCCAATCTTTCTCTTTCTAATTGGTTATGATCAGTTCAGCAAGAAAAAAAATTGGCAACCAGCACTTAGTTCCTTTCAAATTGGATTAGTTATATACAAAACATTAGTTAGTGTAGAAAGAAGAAAAACAAGAGACTATTACTAATAGTTAGAATCCATATTGTCGGAACCGAACCGGACCGGTCGGTCGACCGGGGCCTAGTCCGATCCTGGTTCAATGAAAAAATTGTGCAATACGTTGGACCGATTAGAACCGGTCAAAATTGGTCAATAACTGGAAAAATAAAGATTGAACCGCTTGAACCGATCATTTTGATGAACCGAACGGTTTAAAAGAAAAAGAAAAAATGGGCTAAAAAGAAAGAAGTGAGCTTTGGCATAACTGGGCAATGAAAAAAAATATACTTGAAGATCTTTTAAATCAGTTTTTATTTTTTTCTTTTCTTTTTAATTATAAAATTTTTTTTAAGTGAATAAATAATTATTTAAGATATATTTTTATTAATAATTTTTGTATCAAATAAAATGTTAATTGATAATAACTTTTGAAAATAAATTTAATTTCTTTTCATATTTAATTACTTATTTGTGATTTTTTATGTAAATTATAAATATAATTTAATTTAATATTTTTTAATAATATCTAATTGACCGTTCGGTCTAATCGGTTCGACCGGTTAAATTTGGATGCTCCTTCGGATCAATGTCCAATTCGATTCTGACAATATTAATTAAAATCAACAACAACAAAAGTTACATCCAAATCTTATGATTCAAAAAAATAATAATGAACTCCCAAACCTCAATTACTCAACCCAAATAATCACATGATGATTTAGGCATAATGACGAAGATGATGATGATGACCTTATTTCTAATAAAACACATTCTTCTCTTCTTTGTCAATTGTGGCACTCCATCTTTCTCTTCTAATTGGTTATGATTAGTTCAGCAAGAAAAAGATTTGGCAACCAGCACTTTCTCGGGAGACAACCTTTTTATGCATCAATTGGAGACATATAATAATATTAAGTTAAAGTCACACAAATAGAGTTGGATGGATACATAGTTACATAGTACAATATGAATTGATATATTAAACTAGAAAATGACGCATTTAGCAGATACGATATGATTTTACGATAATTTTTTAATTATATGACGATGGCTTTCTTCCCTTGTTCAACTAAATATCATGATTGGAGGAAATTATATTCGATTTTGAAAACAGAAAGAAACGTTGAAAATTATATTTAAGATTCTAAACTTTAATGTTTTGCGTTTAAATTATCCCTCGACCATTTAATATTTTATTCTTTGTTTATTGATCTGATCAGATATTGGAAACACACACAATTATCAAACATATCATGTCCCAATAATTGTATAAATGTATAATATGTAGTATGCAACTACAATTATTATTATTTTTTGATAATTAGAGAACGAATTAACTTATTTTTGAACAAGATAATCAAATATTTTTTACGATCATTGGATCATTCCTCAACGTTTGATCCAAGCACACAACGATCAAGGTCCACTTGATTCAAGGAAAAAAAAGCATCCAAATTATTATATATATATGGCCTATACAAATGAATGTACGGTAGATGATTAGCAAGAAGAAAATTTATGCTTTGAAATGTTCCATCTCTATAAACTAAAAAAAAAATAAATTAAAGAAACATGTCAAGAATGCAGTTGTCCATGGCACATGGCCAAATTTATTTTTTATTTGATCAGATATAATATTTTTTTAGTTAAAGTCATACTCGAATTTAAAATCGGATACATTTATTTACGTACAATTTGCATGTCAACCTGCCAACTAATTTTACCTAATTTACGCGGCAAAATAAATTCAGATATGATTAAAGTTGATACAAGTGTTGTTTAATTGATATATATATTTTTTAAAATTTTAAACACATATTGTGCATTATACATTCTACATTAAAAATTATTTATTATTATTATTATTATTATTATTATTATTATTATTATTATTATTATTATTATTATTATTATTATTATTATTATTATTATTATTA
>LTAE01000167.1:32906-108967 GCA_001647135.1 Pontederia paniculata | reverse complement strand
TATATATATAGTGTAACGTGTGTAGCACAATTGAAAATAATGATATTATCTATATAAAAAATAGTATGTTATATATATATATATATATATTATGATTATTAGCCAAATATATTGAGATTTTTATTAAGAAAATTATTGTGTGTGTAAATAAAATAACCTAAATTCTATTTTTTAGAAAATAAAATAACCTAAATTTTGGATATCCTCCTCTCGTGGGACAATTGAAAAAAAATAAAACAGGTCCCCATGACAGGAATATTACTGTGCAGCAGCAGCCATGCATGCAGTCAAACTGTTCTTTCTGATCAAACACGGCGGCTCCATCTCTTCTTACTACAACAACAACAACAACAACAACAAATATTTGTCCACTTTATTCTTAAGCCAATTAATTGTAGTAGTCGCACTATAAAAGCATGCCTATCCCTCATTCCATGCACCCATCACTTGTGCCATTCTTTACTTTTCACAACCCCAAGCCTTTGCATTCTAAATCAGAACTCTCTCTCTCTCTCTCTCTCTCTCTCTCTCTCTCTCTGCAATACTAATTTATCATGGGTTCGGCATCGTACATGGCTGTGTTGTTCCTGGTGTTCCTGTCGGGCTTGCTGCAGCTCGGCCACGGCGCGTCGGCGGCGACCTCGAAGCTGGTGGACGGCCGGGCGGTCGACCTCGGAATCGCGTACCTGCTCATGCTCGTCGCCCTCCTCGTCACATATCTCCTTCATTAATTAATTATGGAGGAGGCTTCATTAATATATGCTCCATCCATTAGTTTATTTCAGAGCCACAAATTATTAATATTTTTGTAGCAGTAAATTCTTTATTACGGATTTTGTGTTGTTAATTATATTATATTGTAATTAACAAATGTTATTAATTACAACACATTTTGCCCAAGTTCGTTCTTTTATCTGTATCCATCTTTCTTTCTTTTCTTTGATCTTTTGGCAGAGACAGTGCTTTGATATTTATTTAAAAGGATCTAACAAAGAAAACTTATTTATCATATCGACTGACTCATGTAATTGACACTTTCATGCATCTAGTAAGCATTCGCGTTTAACTTATATATATATATANATATGGAACTTAATTAACAATAATATATAATCATTGAAAATAAAATCTAAACATTTGTATATATGTACGAAAATTCAAATCTTCCCCTTCACACTAATAATGACAGATAACATAGAACATAAGTAGGCTAATTATCATAAAAAATAATTATTTATGATTAATAATAAGTAATTTATTTAATATTTATATCTTTTATTTATTTATTTAATGATATATCTCAAATATAATAATTAAGATACACAATATATCTTAGTTAAATATCATACATCTTCATGACACGACTTTGTGAGCCAAATGGATACGTCTTCTTCTTATTTTTTTTTATATTTATTTTCCAAATTACACAATACTATAAAAAAATAATTGTAATAAATGAATTGAAAAAAAAAAGTTAAGAACTAAAGTCGAAAAAACTTATTAATTGTGCACAACTTTCTTCATCTTCTTTGCTTTCTTTCTGCCTGTACAATGCGACGTTTATCTCGAAATGATTTAATTTGATTCATGGATTAAAAAATGGTAAATTTGATTTTAATTTATAAAATTGATGCGTCTTTATTATTATTATTTTTTTTTTTTTTCAAGCTAATCCTTCAATTGAACCTCCGAAAAATAGTAATAGACCATGTCACGGTCAATCTAATCGAGCACATATTTGGCCCAATTCTATGGGCTCACAAAAGTCATCTGAGCCGAAAACTATGGAAGTTCCTCCATGCACCACAATTTATTATTGAGGTTGTTTTACTAAGTAGATTATTTAGTGACAATTTGGATCATTAAATTTTTTTTAGTAATTTAAGATTAAAATTTTAAAATATATTTTAAATTTTTAAATTTAATTTTGAATCGTTAAAATTAAATCTAATAATTTAAATCATCGTTAAGTAGTCTACTTAGTATAAACGCTAAGTAAACTCCTTTTATCCTTTATTATTATAGTGTTACAAGTTTAAATAAATATATCAACCATCTTTCCTATTAAATATGGGTCAATGAACTTTACATTTCTTTTTTCAATATTCTTCATTAGTTATAAGTGTCCAATAGAGTTACAAATTTTCAAAACTTAAAAATAATTAAATATATTTATTATCAATAATTCTAATCATTTTTTTTTTGTGAATCAAGAATCTTTTAATTAATTACTAATTGAAGATGGCAAAAAAAATTGAAATAAAATAATTCGTGAGAACGTGCTATTGACACTTACATGGAATATAATTGACATATTCAATAAAATTATTGATTATTATTAGATAACAGATAAGTGTGAATTTAAATTTTAGTATGTATCATAACAAAAACATATTAAATCATCTATATGAATCACCTTCTTATATCGTGATTTTCTCTCTATATAAATTATCAAATTTTCCGCAGCTTTTATAACAAATTATTATTATTATTATTATTATTATTATTATTATTATTATTATTAGAAAAATGTGATTTGATGGTCATACAACGTTTCGTGATGGTTTTATTACTTTTTTGTTTCCTTTTCTTTTGTGTACAAAAAATGACAAATACATGGCAAAAATGGAGAAATAGAAGGGGTAGTTTGGGTCAAGGTCCTTGTTTCTTGTTATAATATCAAGGGATGTCAAACATTTGTAATCTTTTATTAGCAATTAATTAATCGGAAGAGGTGAGGCATTTAATGTACGATAAATTAACTAATTAGAATTAATTAAAAGGAAAACAAAAAACTTAAGCTGCACGATGAGAGTTATCAAAATCAAACTTTGATGTTCCAAAATTTCTAATTAACTGCATCATACTTAATGCCAATTGCTCCACACCATCTCCAATCAATTAATGCATCTAATTAACGTCTCTTAACTCCATGAAACATTCCCATATAAGTTTCTTCCTCCCCCCTATTAATTAAATTAATTAATTCAATTAATCCGAACGTTTTATTATCCACTAATTAATTTCATTAACATTTATATCTTTTTTTATTATTTTAGAAATTAGGCTTAATAATAATCCTATTACAGAAAGAGATTAAATAAATATTTTTTTTGTGTTGTTAAAAATTCATGTATATATTATCCATTATATACCTTCTCTTCTGTAACACTTCCAAAGTGATCTCTCCATTGCATTAAATTTGCAGCTGATCAGAAGACCACCAAAAAGGGAGGAGGAAGCCACTGCCACCGCCACCGCCACCGACGCCGACGCCGACGCCGACGTACCAATGGGAAAGAAAGGTCTTCGCCTTCGCAGATCTCTCCAGGTCTACCTCTCCAAGCTCAAGAAGGTTCCGACGTCGCTGCACCTCCCATCGTCGTCGTCGTCCTCGTCTCCCCGCCCGCCGGCAGCAACCAGCTGGCTCATGTCCGCCTGCAAGTACCCCAGGACCCCTTCCTTCGCCTTCGACCGTGACGCCCCCGGCGCAGACGCCCGTCGCGTCGACGACGCCCACGCCGCCACCCTCTCTGACGTCGACCGCTTCCTGCACGAGAACTTCCACACCCTCTACTCCCGCAGTCATGGCGGCGGCNACGACGCCCACGCCGCCACCCTCTCTGACGTCGACCGCTTCCTGCACGAGAACTTCCACACCCTCTACTCCCGCAGTCATGGCGGCGGCGTTGGCGACGACGACGACGACTCGCCGCGCTACGACTCTGATCCCCCGGGCGCGGAGGAGATCCGCTCGACGGGCCGCTTCTTCGCGTCGCCCGGCACGTCCAACTCGCTCTTGGAGGACACGCGGCCGAGCGAGGAGTCGTCCTCGCTGCCTTCGCCTTCCTCATCGTCGTTGTCCAACTCCGTCGTCGGGGCGGAGATCGCCGGCGGGGACGGGGTGGCGGTCATGACGTTCTCCAAGGACCCCTACGACGACTTCCGGCGATCCATGCAGGACATGGTGGAGTCGCGCCAGGTGGATCCCGGCCAGCCGCTGGACTGGGACTTCATGGAGGAGCTGCTCTTCTGCTACCTCGAGCTCAATGACCGGAGCGTCCACAAGTACATCCTGAGGGCCTTCACGGACCTCGTCGTCAGCTGCCGGCGCCGGAGTGTTCCTGCGAGCAGGCGGACGGTTCCAGCGACGGCGGCCGGGACCGACAAGACGATCAGGAGGGGATCGGCGCCGAAGGGGAGAGAAGGAGATGCGCCGGGAGCCACTCGACATTTCCCGGCGGCGACCGATCGACGACGTGGAGCGCAGCGGCTGGTGGGTTCACGTTGAGCTACCGGCCGGCGTTAACTGGCGCGGAGTAGTCTTCGGCGGCGCCGTAGGAGGAGGAGATCAGTGAGCCATAAATTACGGGTGTAGATAAATTAAAAAAATGAATTTTTTTAGTATGAATTATATAAATTTTAAATAGATGAATTATAGTATATTATATTATATTACATATACTAATATTATATTATATATATTAATAATATAATATTATGAGGTTGGGGAGAATATTTAGCACTTTTGCTAAAATTTAACATATGAGATTTAATTTTGACGGTACAAGATCAAATTTAAAATTTTAAAATATATTTTAAAATTTTGATCTTGAATCGTCTCGCTAAGTAGTCTGCTTAGTAAAAATACTAAGTAAACTCTTTTCTTCTAATATTATTATATTATATTATATTATATTATATTATATTATATTATATTATATTATGTAGACAGAGGACGGTGGATGATGATTTAAACCTTAATCACATGCAAGAATAACTAAATGTTTATATGTATTATGTAGTATAGTTAACAAATATTTCTTGTCCCTTTGTGACCTTGAACTTTTTAAATTATAATAATTTAATAGGTTAGCAGAGTACTAGCACAATGTAAAGTATATTTCTTATTGGAATGTGCTAGAGTTTTATTAAACGAATTATTAGTTAATTCACATTATAATTACATTATATCGAATTAAGCAAATGCATACTTTAGAGAGATGAGACAAGTAGTGTGGAGATAGAGGACGGTGGATGATAATTTACATCATAACCACATGCAAATAATTAAGTGTACATAGTATAATTGACGAATATTTTTAGCCTCTGTCTCATTTTTCTAACACGAATAAAAAATTGAACGCCAAGAATTGATACGAACGAGAAGAACTTACATGTGTTATGATATAAATAAATAGCCCCAATTGCATATATCTACTTATAAACCAAAAAAGAGAAATCCAAATGAATCATATATAATAACACAGGTGCAGGAGAATTTCTCATCAATTTTTAATCAAAGATTTTGAAATGAGCTAGTGGTTGGATCAATAACATATCCATAAGGGGGGCCAATATTTAAAAAATTATATACTTATAAAAAAATATTTTCTATTATTACATATATTAGGTTATAGTTAAGAAAATATTACGAGGAGCCGAGGTCCCTTTCAAACATGATTGGATTCATTTTCGGTGTCACTAATTTGATCAGAATTTAATATTTATCGCTGATGTTCGAATATCGAATTAGTCAAGTGCTAATAACTCAAAATTATCGCTCAAACTATGACCGAAAAAATATATAATTGATTTCTTTTATTTCTAAACATTGAAAAAATGAGAAGACACAATAGCAAGATGACAGTCACATGGAAATGAGGCAAGCGAGAGGTTTTATTCTATCTAGAAGGTCGAACTATTTGGAGAGTTCTGAGTTGTCATTTTGGATCTACTGCATCATTCATCACTACCACTACCACTTCCAATCGGATCTAAAGGAAATGATCACTGTGCAATGTCTGACTAAAATTCGAGACGGCAATAATTGTATTTTTTTATCATGCAACGGATAAAAGGGCCATGTGTTTGTTGACCCAACCCAACACATGATCCGATGAACAGAACCCGATGTGTTGACCCTATTCTTTTAGTCAACGGACGATTATTTAAAAAAGAAAAAATTCTAATCTCTCCTAACCATCTTCTAATACTTCCATGTAAAAACTATTTTTTAAAAAATAATTAATTTACGATGAAGTGTTAGAAAGATTTCTAAGCTAAAATTTAAGAGGATGCAGCAAAGTTCATGGAAAAAAAAGGCTTCCGAAATTTAATCCAATTAATCATAAAGGCTTTTTTTAGTTAAATCCACCTATTTTTCAAAGCTCAATAGAAAACTCAATCAAGCATGGAATGGGAGTTAATTTATAAAGGAATTAAGAATGATATCACTTTTTCAGAATAATGCACATTTTAATCTAACAATTTAATAAGACGCGTAATATATGACAAAAAACACATTTTACCCATTCATAAATGTAATCACATAGCTGGCATAGATGGCAGGACGAGGAATGGCACTTGCTCTCTTCAACAGATCATGTGACCACGCCGAATTGTTTTACCAAGAAACAAACTCATTATTATAAAGACAGATAATTTATAGGAAACTGAGCAATGATGAGGAGAGACCATTGAGGAATTTACTCT
This sequence comes from Pontederia paniculata, assembly GCA_001647135.1. Lineage (NCBI taxonomy): Eukaryota > Viridiplantae > Streptophyta > Magnoliopsida > Commelinales > Pontederiaceae > Pontederia > Pontederia paniculata. The sequence continues at coordinate 102,472 of LTAE01000167.1, read as the reverse complement.
AACCAAAGCACTAATTCTTAGAAGCCATTTGCCTCTCTACTTGTGTGTAATCTTAGGGGAAATCAGTGAGATCTGATAGGAGAACTAGTTGACCTGTGAACAAAAGCAATTTTGAGGTGTAACCATGAAAGGTAAAGTAGGGATGTTTCTCAAAACAGACTCCCAGAATTTTTTAAGCTTGATGGAGAGAGCCCCATAAAAATGTGCAGTTACAGATTTGGTGAAGGCATTTACGATTATGAAGATCAGATCCACGGTAGACCCAGTGCTTAAATCAGTAGGCGATAAGGATCAAATTTCGGAAACAATGAGATGACGAATGAGAGAACATTCCACTTGCAAGCATCACCATAAGCATTCACAAGATTTCTATGGTTGGTACATCACATTGTAAACTACACCATTGCAAGAGAGATGACACAAGGAAAATGCAAGTGAACAATTATGATGAATGCAGTTGTATAAAAATATTGAGGTAAAATCCACAGGTATAAGTTAGGTTAAAATATATATACATACTCCTGATTGGGTTCATGAGGCTACTGAGATTCGTCTAGATAATTTTTTCCATCAGAAAGCAAGAACCTGCAAATTACAAGTTAAAAAAGTATGTTAAACCCAAATCCAAATCCACAAGACATTCAAATAAGTTATCAACTTACCTTTTTATCACAAAAGAAGTCAACAATTGGCATTCTGCCAAGTAATAGGGGAGCAGATAAATATGAACATCAGAAATACTGCAACTTAATAAACATTCCGAGTTGTGTTGTAATGAATCAGCAATTAGTCTACATTGTGCAAGCATATAATTTGAAGTATGCTCACATCTCCACCCAAAAAAACCGCAACTGCACAAAAGAAAGTCTTGGTTATGATGAAATGCATCTTCTCTTTCTACAGGATCATTGGATTTGCTCATCTGCAGAAATACAAGTGCAATGTCAGCAATATTGACTAATCTCAGGAGGCACAAATAACTGTAACCATTAGTAGCATTTTCTTACATCAGGTATCATCTGTTGTGTTATAAGAGCTGAGAAGCTGCTCGTACAGAGGAAGATATTTCGTAGGAACAAAATCTTTGAACCTGCTTAGGAACAAATGATCAAATAGCTATTTCTAAATTTATCAGAAATTCTGATTAAAAAGTAAAAAGTTTTTATGCTGGTCAAATTGACATAAAACTTGGAGACAATTTTTTATCCCAAACAATCAACTTAGTGTTTACATTTGAATGAAATTCAGGTGCAAATTCTCATTAGAATATATTACCTTTCAAGGAGACATAACCTCCCAGGGCCTGAAAATAGTTTTGCAATTGACTCCAGTACAGGCTTAATCTTCATCGTCTTGGATTTTAATGCTTTCATGAAACCTACAAACTCTTTGTATTCGGCAAGGCTAAGCTTTTCTTGAACCTGTAGAGTGTTAAAAACAGAAAACATACATTAAAGCATGCAAAAGGACGTGTTTGCGACTTGTCCTTCAATATCATGAAACAATGAATTGTGTAGAATCTATTGGAAATGTATCGAACCTGTAACAGAAAAGCGGAACCTCTTCTTTCCTTCTTATCCTCTTTAGGAGGAGATTGTGGACAGTTCATTGTCTTAGCTTGATCAAATTCTGTATCTTTGTTGGAGCTTCCTAGTCCTTCAGGCCTACACGTTGAAAACTCAGAAAGGCTTTGATCCTGCAGAGTGCTAGTAATAGATCTTGATAAAGACTCTCTCAAATCAATATCCAACTTCTTTGAGGAGGTGATCCTATCAGATTCAATAGCATCATAACTTGTGCCCAACAATTTAGGCTTTTTGACTGAAGTAGTTATGGACAAATCAACTTTTTGTTGACCAAATGGTTCATCATTTGTCAAGTCAATCACTTCATTATCATGTTCTTGAGTACTTGTGCTATTTCTTTTCCCATACTCTGATTTCTTCCAAAGATGAACCTGAGCTTCTGAACCTGGTAGAACCAGGTTAGGTTTCTTAGAAAGTGTTAAGCGATTGGCAGGAACTATCTTAGCCAAATAATCATAGACATTGCTTCTAGCTGTTGAAACTACAGAGGCAGATGGCTTCCTGGAGTTTTCAACATTTGTCACCTGAAACAGAAGACAATAGAGTGAAGAATTCGAGATAAAGCACTATTTGCACCTCAAATGATCACAGAAAATTGTACCCTGGTGTTAGGAGATTCTGACAATGTCTCCTCATGATGCATTGAAACTTTGTCTGCAAAAAGTACTCTTTTTTTAAAGCACAAATTGAGGAACAAATCAAGGTTTAAATGATACCAGGGAACTTTTTAAACTTCGAAATAAGTCATACAATAACTCATAACAAAAAATATGCCATATAAAGTCACAATCAAACTAATGACACACACTGTCAAGATAAATGGATTGCATAAGTTGGAAAAGCAGAAATTTGCAGTCTGATATCAAATGATTGCAACAGAAACCATATATGGGAATTTGCTTGCACTAAAGAAAACAATATATAAGGAAACATCTATGAAGCCTCTTAGAAAAATATCGAAAAATAAACACAATACAATGTGATGATACCAGAGTCAAAGTTTTCAGCTAGCTTTGGTTTCAACAATCCTTGAGTTCTGTTATCCCGAAAGAATCTCGTCAATGTGAATGCGACATCCCCAAATTTAGGGTAGCACTGCAAAGCAACACAGTAGGCGACATGGATTTGGAAATAAAGTTTCACGAAGAAGATAAGAATTCAGTGCAAACCTTGCTATAAGGACGAAGCCAATATGACATTTGACATTGCAGATTTTGTTGTGCAAATCTAAAACATAAAGTATAAAAAAGTTGAATAGTGAGATAAACAAGAATTTAAAACACTCGTGTCAAGAAAGATAAAACAAAAAGATTACATAGATGAAGCTTGTCAATACAAGTAAAACCAATTCAAAGAAGGAAATGATAACATAATTTGCAGTATGGAACATAACAATCAGCCTAACACTTGGATTCTAGGCCCAGATTCTTACTGATATTAAAGTAATAGAAAGGCATTTGGCTTTGTTCCACCCATCATATATCATAAGGTCCATGTTTGTCTATGTTCATCATTTAAATAATTGATGATAAACCAGCTTAATAGCAAACATAAAAGGATAATGAAAGCTAAGAATACTGCTGCAGCATCCTTGGTAAATAAGTCATAGGAGATATATCCTATCAGGGAAACCGAGAAATATTTGGCAATGAAAGATTTTGAATAATGAATAAAAATATTTCTAAAACTTCAAACAAATCTGAAGCTGAAAACTAATATTTTTAAGGGAAATTGAAAAATAATATATTCAATATCTTACTGCATGCATCAAGAGGAGGGATCTAGAACATAATATTTCATGGTTCAGTATGATATCAACTTTGAAGTGATTTTGAGCTAATTTTTGTAATTTTATACAATCAGCGGTAATCAGAAACAAAAATGCTTGTTATTACCTCTCGTCACAGAAAATAATTGCACCATAATCATGACGATGTCTGATGACACGCCCAACAGCCTGATTAACGGCCCTTGCAGCTTCCTGGACATACCATTGCTCCCCAGTAAGAACCTAAACAATATGTTTAAAAACAGTTAGGCTTAGTAATGTGGACTTTATATAAAAGTATACAAGTTGAACATGAAAAACAATATTCCCGAACAAGGGTTGTGAATAAAGTTTCAATTTCCATTTTTAGGGATAAAACTTTTGTATTCTTATCCATAACAAAGTTCATTTCACCTTTTCTTTCCTCTGGGATAGAGCTTGCTGATCCAAGTATTCCCTCTTGAGACGAACCTGTCAGCAAACTTCTCAATGACTAAACCAAATGCAACAATACAAAACGATCCAAACATGTTTGAGGTAGACTTGTTTAGTGGGCAACAAAATGAACTTTTCCTTGCAAGATATGCAGATATGTCTACAAGAAGAAATTAAACGAAAATCGGGGTCCATTACCAAAGGTTACTCCTTTCTATGGAACATCAGCAGAACTTCACTTATATAAACTGATTAACAAAAGATGTAATATGCCCTTTTTAGACTTTCATTCTTAAAAACTTCAACATTTTCATTTTTACATTTCACAGTTATATTATTTCCAAAAGGCTCCTAAGTGAAACACAGCTAAATATGTAACAACGACAGGACTTACCTTTGGATCGGTCCTCACAGAAAAAGGTATTCCAACGACAACTACAGCTCTCCCAGCTTGGTCTGCAAAATCAAGGCCCTCGCTAACCTGAAAGTGTCTAGACTCAGGTGAGAAAAAAGCTAAGCTTTGCTATGCATTAGCATTTTCAAGGTTATGCTTTAAGATCGAAACTCATAAAGAATTTTTTTTCAATTATCATGCTTAAAACTTTAAAAGCACTTTATAAAGCAGCCCCAAACGTTAGCAAGTCAACCATGGGGAGAATGAAACAACAAACAATGGACAAACGATATTCAACAGGCAGAGGTGATTAAAGCAGATTTCTCTTAATGAGTCAATACAGGTTCGCAAAAGGAACTGTTAAAAGCACATTGAACTTGAATTCTAATTTTATTTGAGCACGATTTTACTTTTCTTTTTTCAGAAGAGTTGAATATTCTTATACTAATTTAATGAATATAAACTTACTTTGCCACGACAAACTGCAAAAAAGATGGCACCCGAAGTAGTTGTATCTCGTAGTTTTATCCCATAATCCTGAAAGAAAAGGGCAAAGTTAAAATATATGACCCCAAAGCAATGAGTATAGACATTTGGGGTTGGAAGACAGCAAAGAGATCATGAGCTAAGCTTCACTCAGCTTTCCACTATATTGATGTGATTTAGACTAGTTACTGCATGAGAGAAAAAGATATACCTCAATTGCATGAGGAAAGAGTGATGATTGCTTAGGCTCTATTACAGGCTGCTTATATTTGCAAATCCTACTCCAGATCGTGCTTAAATCAGATGAACTTGCATGACCCTGTGAAAGGGAGAAATGGTTCAGATAACACCATCTTCAAAAAAAAATTTGAGAAAGGCCTTCAAAATATTATGAATTTAATATCCCAGGATTAATGATATACCATATTTTTCCAACATTGAATGCACTGGTCCATCATATAGTATGATGGAAAGAACACAAGTAAGCCATCAGGTACAATTCGAGAAAAATTAACTGCCATTAGAGCAATGAAGAAACTTATCAGTTATGAGAAACTCAGACAAAATAATGTATGTGTAGCTTTTGCATGATCTTAAAGCATGTACCAATTGTATTTCCAAGTTCTTGCTTATATTCAAGAGAATCACGATTCCTATAGGACGAATTAAGTTGATAGCCAGATGGACCGCTTGGCACAACTCCAACCCATATTTGATTAGGAGATATAACATGAGGATTCTCCAGCCTGATTGGAAACTCTCTAAAGTTGCAAGAGGTCAAAAAAGAAATAATCAAGAATTGCTTAAGTGAAGAAAAGCCATAATATAATTTAGTTAAGCCTTTACATACAGGTTTAGTTCCAGAGCAAATGAGTCCAATGGAGATAAAGTGCCAGATGTAAGAATGATAGACCGTACACCCAGCTTTAAGAACTCTTGCATAGCCAGACCTGGATTAAAGCACCACCAACTAAGTGTCCTGGATGATTTACCTACAAATAATATGGCAATAGCATAAGGTGAGATATTGCGATTGTTGAAACAAGTCAAGAAGTTCCCTTCAAAAATAGAAAAGAAATCAGTCAAGAAGTCATGGTCGCATTCATTAAATATGCTCCACTGCACTATCACAGGCAACTAAATATGAGAACCTACCCACCAGAGAATAAAAAATGCTTGTGATAAATGCACCAGAGGCAAACATTAATGATAGGGGAAACTGTGGAAAGAACTTTGCTCTAACATACATTCTCAAAAAAAAACTGCGTTCTAACATAAAAGGAGGAAAGAATTGATAAGTATGTGTCTAAGGAATAAAAAAGGAAGCAGCATGTCATATCACTGAAGCAAAAAGAACAGAGTACTTGCATCTATTGAACAAAAGAAAGAAAAAACATGGAGTATGTAATACTCAAGAGCAAAATATAATATCACCATAAGTTTAACAAATGGTGTCTATCACTCAATTTGCAGTACGAGTTTTTTGGATAGAAATTATCAAGATAGAAAAGACATTGATCTTTTGAACCAATCTAGGATTTGCATACCTCTTAATGAATCAGTAGTATTTTGTTGAGATTCCTGCACGTGGAACTTAAGAAGCAAAAGAAAAAGTCAGCAAAAGAGTGTCAGAAGGTCAATGCATGTAACAATGTAAGACTAACATGTAAGAAGTGTAACTTACACGAAAAAACTTTGCATGATCTTTACCACCATCTCTAAATATGTTATTGAGAATGTCCTTTATGCCTTCCAACCTGCAAACTGTGCCCTTAGACTTTGTTGCTATTCCAACCTCAGGTGTGTTACCTAGAATTTTGACATAATATGGATAACATAAGTATCCTAGAACCTGCTAAGGTCCTATTCACTTTAGTGTGAGCAGATCCAAAACAATGCAAATCAACAGCAATAACACAGTTGTGCAATATGTCAAACTGTCACCCAGATTAAAAGGCACAACAGAAACATGAGTATTTCTATATCACATAAATACCTTCCTCAAGAAGCATTGCAGCGTTATCAATGGTATCAATAAGCATATTGGCTGTCTTGAATGTGATGTTCAGTTCAGAGAGGAATTCGTAGATATATGCTCCAGGTCGAGTAAAGCCCAATTCTTTGGAATGAATCTCAACTTCGGAGATGCGCTTTTCTAGTTTAAGTAGAAGAGCTGAAAGAAATGTAGTTGTCAGTAATACTAGCTGTTATATTCTAATAGCTACTAAACAATTTATGACACCTAATGGCAATTTAATTCCCGTTCTTTCATATGCACTCGCTTTATATTTCCAGCACACATCCCCTGCTTATCAGGCACCTTTTACAACGGAAGCGATAGGAAAGTTCTTTTTATCCAGACTGAGGCCTCCAGACTTTCGAGAAGAAGGGTTGTGAACTCGCCAGACAAATGTGTGAATCAAACGCACATCAAAGCATTGGTTTGTGGTGTTCTTCATACAGGTGCATGATTGAATACTGGTTCAAATAAGTCAAATATAAAAGGGTCTGTGCATTACACAGACACCACAAGAACAATTGTCAACCTATCATGGTTCTGTTGATTATCTACCCAAAAACGCATAGTTCGAAGATTCAGCTAAAATGTGCAGTCACAAAAAGGTATAAAGAAAAAGTGATAAGATTTGTTATTTTGCAGGAATTTTTTTTTAATTTACCATGACTTCTACTTGTGTTCTAGCCGAAGTAAAGTATTATTCTCACAAGAGTGACCATCAAATATGCTACTCAAGTTTAGAAATGATAAAAGAACCAATAGCCACCATAAGAGAAAGACAATAGAAACTAGAAAGAAATAGCTTGTAATTTTCCTACCTCTGAGAATAGCATAATTTTCTGGATCAAATTGTTTATCAGCCGACTTTTCAACTACTCTCCTGGTTATACACTGGTCGATACATTGTTTAGCTTCAGAAATGCAAGTAGTCAGATAACCAGAAGGAAGATCAAATGAGGCTGCATCAGCACATATGCCCTCCTGCATGACAAATTATAACAGCTCTACTACTGAGAAAATAAAGAGAGAAAGGTGCAGATTACATTTACTCTTATCCCTAATTCCATGCTTCGTGAATGACAAAAGAACATGAGAAAGAAGAGAAGGATAATACAGATAGTTTGCCAGACATGAGTTTTTTTGGAAGCTAGGACCAAATAATCTTGAACTAGATAAGCAAAGAAGGTTATCCCTTGAGTACCAAGTTATGTGCCTCGTCAAATATAAGCACTGCATTGCGCCACCGGATGGCTGACAGAGAGCGTCGATTTCCAGGATCAATAAGATAATTGTATGGGACAAACAAAATGTCCACAGCTTTTAGAAGCTCCCTAGATACATAATATGGGCATCTGTAAGGAGAAATGAAATTGTATAAGTGTAAATACAGGTGATCAATCAAGTTACATCTAACAACATTCCAGAAAAAAATCAGAGGCACAATCCTATTAAAAACCTACGGCCCATTGGTCCTCCCAGTGTTAACCAAGTCTTCTATGTCAAAAGGCTTGTTTCCTAGATCAGGATGCTTCTTCATGTACTCTGAAAGAACATACAAAAGCAGATCAGCAAGGAAAAACATATTTGGTAGTCCCTAATTGCAACCATCAACATATACAATCATATAATTTTAAGTATAGTTTTCACAAAAGAAAATAATTTTAAGTATAGTAGATGCTTGATATGTCATGAAAGATGTTATAAATTCAAACTCAGGTACTGCTTTACTAATGTCGGTAGGTTTCTACTTAAGTCAAAAGTTGCTTTAGAGTAACTATAAAATAGCTACGGAATTAAAGAGCCAAAACGTAATTTCAAAAGTGTCAAAGTCCTTCAAAAAAGGGTCAAAACCTATTCCTGAGCAACTAGTAACAAGCATCTAATCCACAGCCATGCATTGCAGCTATAGGTGAAGCGACACCTTGTTCAGAATGTACCTTACATGTCAAGGCCATCCAACTAATGCCTCTTTCCACAAAAATTTCTGGTTAGCCCATTAATTTGATCTCACAACTCTGACCTCTGTAACATGTCACTTACCATATCACTCCCCAGGCTTCTACATAAAATGTCATACTTCTAGATCCCAGATAAGGAACCAATCATTTCAAGTATCCATACACACTAATTTAACCAGATGTTTGCATGTGAAGGATGTGTCCTTAGCTCAAAACAATGCATCTACTCCCATTGACTGCATATACAAATTAGTTGTCCATTTATAAATGACGTAAGGAGAAGTTGGGTAACCTAGAATTGGGGAAGTTACAAAGCTGACAAACATAATATTATCATAATGAAAAAAACTAAAAGGAAAATTTAAGTTAACGTAATAACTAAATAATCAATCCGGAAAGAAAAAGAAGAATCCCTCGGAAACAAACAATTTGATCAAGACAAAAGTAATGAAAAGAAGATAATTGATACATAAAGAAAATAACACGGACCAGAAACGGCAGTGTGGTGACGACAGCGGCGCTTCCTGCAAAGGTAATGACAAGCATTGTTTTGTGCTTTCCCTCGGAGTATCCCTACTTCATCATGGACGCACATTTGCTCCCGAGATCCTAGTATTGCCATCTTAGGCCTGCAAAGCTTGGATTAACATTAATGTTAAACATATGTAACAATGAGCAAAGACATAATAAGATGTACCAACTTTAAAATCCAAAGCAGAAAATAAAAGGAATTACGCATCTCAATCAGCCAATGGTTAATCATCGTCTATGATAACAGAAGGGCTAAAATTTGGTGCCTTCACGCTGTTACTTCTGGGAGTTTTCGTGTATTAATACAAAGGAGCTGTTTTTACCTGTAACTGCTGGCTTTGAGTTCTCTTATCACTTGCTTGAGCTGGCTGTGAGTGCGTGAGGCATATATAATGACTGGATAGCGGGATTGCAGTTGCTCCGATTGACTGCCGGAGAGCTGGCTTCCGACAATATCATTTTTATCCTCACTCATGTCTCTCGAAAACTCGCCTAAGCTCTTCCTCCAAGCCAATGTAGCGCATAAAAGGCACAACGTCTTCCCAGTCCCAGTAGGGCTCTCCAGCAAAGCATTCGATCCCTAACATCCATTCAGAAAGAACATTCTTTTATTAAAATACAAGGGTTCCACAAGAAGGAGGTGCAAAATTCTTACTTTTGGTGAATAAATTCGCACAGACAAATAAACGGACCTAGTGGAATAGAAATGCTACTTTCAAAAACAAAATGGTTTCTTGAAATTGAAGAAAGAAACAAGAAAGGAGGCGATGGGAGCGATGAAGAAAGGGAAGCATCACCTCTTGCAAGGATTGGATGACCTTTTCCATGTAGACGACTTGGCAGTCGTAGGCCTCGAAGGGGAAAGACACGTCGATCCCACGGATCTTGTAGGTCGGCATGATTTCGTCGGAGCAGAGGAATCCGTCGAGGTCGCAACCTGCGATTGATCTGAGATAAGAAGTGGCGGTGGATGGATGCCGGCCGAAACCCTAAACTCCGACGAGCGGAGAAGAACCAAACGGAGGGACGCTTGTGTATGTGTAGTATATGATGGCCATTGCCCCGCATAAACCCGCGTGTTCCCGCCAATCGGGGGTCAATTTGGGAATTTTGGCTCAACCTCGCTCTTTTGGAATTCGTTTCCATTTGTGTTGGAGGTGACATTGAGTCCGAAAGAGAGTCTACTTAGTATTTTTACTAATTATACTACTTAACGGTGATTCAATTCGTTAGATTTATTTTTGATCAAATTTAAAATTTTAAAATGTATTTTGAAAGTTTGATGGCCAACAATTGTGCATGATGCATAGGGATAGAATTCAGAAATAAAAGTTAAAGAGGATCAAAACATATAAAAATAAAATAAAAAAATTAAGAAGGATCGATATTTAAATTTTAAACTTTAAAATATTAGCTAAAGTCACTTAATTATTAAATCGCTAGATAATTATATTATTTTATTGATATTTTCTTATTTATTAATTATAATTACTAGCATATACGTATATATATATATATTTTATATATCGAAAAATTAAAAGAGGTCGAGGCCCTTTCGCACTATATGTGGGTCTGTCCCTGTGCATAAGTCTTGTTTTATGCAATGCGCATCAAATCGTCATAATTTTAATTTTAATCATTGAAAAAAATTATTTCGTGTCATGAAATATATAAGACATCTTCGAAATCACCATGGAAGTGATGGGATCTTATTAAGAAGATTTTTTAGAATAACATATCTTGTCTCATTTCAAAAAAAACTATTTGTGAGCATTGATTGTCTTACTATTAATATAATCTTATTCTCGATCATATAATCTTTTTTAAATCGTAAACATGATTTTTTTTTTACAATCTTTGTATGTGATCCATTTAAAAAAAAATCAACCACTCTCTTCAAACACTTTGCAAGGTGTGTGATTTTGCTGTTGCATAATTAGTTTGAAGTGTTCTCTAATTTTATAGCAATTTGTTGTGTATGGTCAGTTGCTCAATGTTAGTGCTCATTTATTTTTGTTGTCTCATTCGCTCTTATATCGCTTCTTTCAACTTGAGTTTAGAAGATTTTGGATTTGGTCCAAATGACATCATTGGAGGTTACTGAGATTGCCTATGTAGAATTCTAGATTGTCAATTAGAATTGCGATCTAGTGGATTATGAGCTAAGACATTTTTTTATAATGATTACTCCTATATGAAAAGAAGGGATAATTTTTTTTTTCAGGTGTATACTTCTTGAAATAAGACATTTGTGTCAAGTTTTCAAAGGCATTGACTTTATCAAAATGATGATCTTGTTGCTCAGTCAATAAGTTGCAAGATTCAGTTGTATGACCAAGGTTTCAACAAATGTTACACTTTAATTCAGGGGTCTCCATCATATTGACTTGGAAAGTTAAGTTAAATTTTCTCAAAATTTTGTTTACAACCTCTTCAACTTTGGTTGACAAGATTCTCCTTCTTCAGTAAGTTTCTTCTTCCTAGGTTTTTTGAATCTTTCGTGTTTGAAATAATAGTGATTCTTTGCTCGACTCTCCATGATTTTGTAGGCTTCATTTATATTAGCAATGACAAAAACTCCACCTGTTGCATTATCCAGGGCAATTGAAGTTAAATAGTTCAAACTTGAGTCAAAATAATTCAGTACCTATCATCTTTCATATCCATGACGATGGCATGATGCAATCAAGTTTTGAAATCTAAGTCATTCCTCATACATATTTTTCATGTCTAGTTGATTGAAATTATAAATGTCATCTCAAATATAAGTTGTTTTGCTTGGAGAAAAGAATTCAGCTAAGAATTTTTGTACTAATGTGTCACAATCTATTACCTATTCATGTTTTAAAATTTTCCATCGTGGCTTAGTCTTCCTTATAAATGAAAAAAGAAAGAGTCCCATATATTTAGCCTCATTAAGAATATTATTAACTTGCATGGTAACACATATCTCCTTGAAATTATCCAAGCGTTGAATTGGGTCTCCGATGGTGGCTGACCCTCAAAATTGATCTTATTGGATCATATCACCAAGTTGTAATTGGAAGTTTACATTGACCATAGGTGGAATTCTTAAAGCTCTATGTCTATGGCTACAAGGTAATAAAATGTCCTCCAAGCATCTAAGCCCTTGAGCTACTAATTTTCCTTCCATATTGTCTTGATCTTCTTGAGTTTTTTATGTCTTTGGTGAGTCTGAACTAATTTGAATAACGTCTTTCAACTCTTGGCGTTTTTGTTCTATACTCAAACTGAATAGTAGCTTGTGTCTTAATTTCAAAATTCAGGTTGGTTGTTGTTGATGCTTCAGAAATGGTCAATTTAGAAAATTTAAATTTCAGTTCAGGAATCGGCAGTGCCATTTTAATTATGGAGCTTGTGTCTTCTTATGAATTATCTTTCTGGTTCATAATAATAGTATTCTAATTATGGAGCTTTAGGTATTGACATGCACTAAACCGGAAGTTAGTGACAACGCAAAAAAAAAAACAAGGAAAACAAGAAATAAAATGTTAACAAAATATTCACAAGGTAAACTAAACTATTTATGATATACATAGTGAAAATTATGGAATTAACTAGGTAAGTGATTCTTCTCTAAAAATTGACAATTGTTTTTCCGATAATGACACAACAAATTTGATGTGTGTTGTCTAGTGCTAAATCAAAATCATATTTATATACATAAATGCAAGCATGAGCGTGACAATATATAAGTTGGATAGTAAATGACAATAGACAATCAATTTTAAATTTTCGACAACACAATGACGTTGTCATGCACAATGATGGTGGTAGTAATTCAGGTATCAAATCCATAAGAAAGCTAAAACAATTATAGAAATAAAATTACTTTAATCTAACCCAAATAACTAGTTTTATGGAAATTATATGAAAGGTCTAAAAGAGAATTGGAACGTATAAAAGATTTTAAAAATAGAATAAAAGTGATCACAACTAAAGAAGAGTTAGAAATGTAGCAGTTATTTGAGAACCCTAGAGTTAGTATGTTTCAGGGATTTAGGATTTCATCATCATTATCGTGCAAAGTGTATATACTATATCAAATTTTGATGAAAAGATAAATCACGTATTCCTTTTATGGGAACATCAATCACTATCTCCTAGTTAGTCGATATCGAAGAGCGAGAAGTCATGTAACCTACCTAGGGAGGATCTAATAACTACTATAAGTTGAGGGTCTCTCGGCATACAACCCACACATAACAAGTCTACAGAACAAATGATGGAGCTTGCTATTGGATCATACACGAACAAGAGGGGATGATTCATCCTCCAATTGCTAATGCTTAAGAGAATAGAAAGATCCCTCTCAAATTTAGGAAGTGAGAACGTTCAATGGTGGATAAAAACTCAGAACTTGACTAATGGGATTATCGAACCATGAACACTTGGATCCACGAATACCTCTAGATCAAAAGATATCATCCAATAGAAAACAACCATGAAGCAAAAAATATAATCAAAAGTAACTACCGAGTTCAAATACTATTACGATTAAACAAAAAAGCTCTTCACATATTAAATAAGTTCATAAAATAGAAGTAAATTAAAAATATTCATAAAACAAAAATTTGAAACAGTTCAATAAATTCAAACTAAAATATAGATCTTATCCAATCATTTCTTAACATTAGCTCTAAGATTATTTTATTAGTTACACATCGTGATGACCAAAATATCAAAATAAAGTTCAAAATGCTCATGAAGTTTTCTTCCCAAGGAAGAAGATGATATTGAAATAATACAATCATTTTATGAGACTGGTGTGCTCAATTGTATTATTTAAGCTGATATGAATAAACACCATTTTATAATATGAATGCGCTCAATTGCAAGGTTGTCAAGATCGGAATCTTACCTAAGATCGGAAGGGGGTCATAAGATCGAAGATCGTAAGATCGGATCGAGGATCGTAAGATCCTACCTATAAATAATTTTTTTTAAAATAAATATGTATTAAAATAGACATATATTAAATGATTTATTAAATATATTTTAATATATATTTTACATTTGTTATTAGTTTTTATCACTTTAAAAACTTCATATGCTCAAAAATAAAGTTTTATAAATATAATGTAATATATTAAGACTATAATTCACATTATTTAAAGATATATATATATATATATATATATATGGGATTAATAGAGATGCTACCTACTTAAGTAGGTAGCACCGTATTATCTATCTTATATGTTAAATATATGGTAAATGTAATGACTTACAACAAAATCTATAAGAGAGAAAAAATTAAAATATCAATCATAGATTTAACATCTTAGGGTGGATAAAATTGATAATATGGTGCTACTCACCTTCATTGTTTTCATATATAAATAAATATATATATATATATATATATATATATATCCAACATTTTTTTCACTTTTTTATACTCTAATTTTTTTTAAGTAATATACTATTAAATATAATATTTATTTCTTTTAAAAGAAAATGTGAAAAAGAAAAAAAAATTAAATTAATATAGTAGGATCGGTAGGATCTTACGATCTTACCGATCTTACGATTCTATCGATCCTACGAATTCGATCTTTTATTTAAGATCGAGATCGATTACCCTTGGTAGGATCGTAAGATCTTACGATTAAGATCGTGATCTTGACAACCTTGCTCAATTGTATTATTTAAATAATACAATCATATATATATAATATAGATAAAATATTTGTGCAACATTGTAAATTACAGCACAACCCAATAATACTCACATATTTGTTAGTGTGAGTCTACGAGCATAAGTACATATTAATAAGTCCACATAATAATGATATGAAAAAAAAATGAGCTATTATAAATTAAAGTGATGCACACTCGTATGTCTCGTATAATATATCTTTTTCTTAAAGAAAACTAATTATTGAATTGTTAAAATGTTGCATGTGGCAACCAAATTTCATATGATAATATTTCTTTTTTTAATTTTCTAAAAGAATAACATAAAACCACGAAAGTGTCCGATGAACCATATTAACGGCTCAACACTGCGCCGCGGAGCATCCGACCACGGAGTGGCTAAGCAAGCAACCGCTTCAACCGAGCCCTTTGTATAAAAAGGTCCCTCGTCGGACGACGATTCCATCGTCGCCGGAACTCCACAGAAGAGCTCCAGCGACGGCGGCAGGGAGCAAACAACGATGCGGGTAACCTTCTTCTTCTTCTTCTTCCCC
Organism: Pontederia paniculata; assembly: GCA_001647135.1. Taxonomy (NCBI): domain Eukaryota; kingdom Viridiplantae; phylum Streptophyta; class Magnoliopsida; order Commelinales; family Pontederiaceae; genus Pontederia; species Pontederia paniculata. Next base: position 87,082 of record LTAE01000167.1, on the reverse strand, counting down.
AATTCGGAATCCTAAACCCTAATCGATGGATCCTACGAAGGAGAAGGAGATTGCTCTCCTCTCCCAGGTCGTCGCCAACCACCTCTTCCTCGGCCAGTTCGAGGCCCTGCGGGCGGCTCTGCTCAGCCTCCGCAAACGCAACCCGGAGCTCGCCGCCGATGCCCTCCGCTCCATCGTCGCAGAGGGCGGCCGCATCGACGGCGTCCTTTGGTCGAGCACCTGCAGCTCGCCTTCGCATCTCGCTTGGCTCTCCTTCCTCGAGCTCGCGAAGTACGGCAGCACGGCTGCTGCCTCCGTCCGGGGAGTCGATCTCGAGGTGCTCCGTCTGCAGGTGGAGTTCTTGCTCCTAGTGCAGCTCGTCTACTCCAAGGTCACCGACCGCATCAAGGCGGAGGAAGTCCTCGACGACGGCGCCGCCGAAGCGGCCGAAGTCTTGAACGACGTTCTCGATGTTGGATTCAGAATACTGCGGGCTGGCTTCCAACCCGTAGAGGCCAGTGACGCTGATGCGGCGGGTACCTTGGTGTCGGACGACAGATTGAAAGGTTTGTGGAGCTTGTTTCTTGATCACGCAGAGATTTTTGATGCGCTATCTGGAAACATCCAGAGGCAAGTGAGACCACCCGATTATGGACGTCCAGAGGAGTTGGCGATCAGCCTGGTGGACGATGCCCAGGGCATTACGAGTTCATCTAGTCGGTTGTTAGATGCTCTTGTTATCATACAGAAGAACATCCAGTTGGCACATTTGGATGCTGTGGAAAATTGCTTAGATGCCAATGATTTAGAGAAAGCCTTTTCCCATCTTCGTTTTCTGCATATAAGTTATGGCGTGGATGAAGAAAAGTACAAGTAAGCCATCTGTGGAAGTCTTGTTCTCATTTTTGTGATTGTACCAGATTAGTTTGTATCTGTTCTAGTAACATTGATGCCAGTTGTGGATGTTGATCCTTTCTCAAACCTATTTGTCTTTAAGTTTTGCACTTAGATTAACAGTATGTTAATATAATTTCCTCTTTAGTAGCAATTGCGTTAGTGAGAACTGTTTCTCAAGACACAATAAATAAGTTGATGAAAATTTCCTCAAAAAAATGTTAGCAGTTGAGCTGTATGGCCTTACTCGATTTATAAATTATATTCAGAGAGGTTATGCATAAATATTAAGCACATAAAGAAGGCATTTACTACAGTTGTCTTAGTTCCCTAATGTCATTTTGCTTTCTTAATTTGCACTTGTAACAAATAATAATGCTATTGGTAGGTTTTATGGTTGCATTAACTTGTGAAAGTTGTATAGAAAATGCTAATTTCAAAGTTTGTAGAATTTATTCATGTTATGAACAAGATATCTCTTTAGCTTCAATTGCCTATGATTTCTGAAATCTAGTGAAAAGTGTTACGAAGCAAATGAGAGTACATATTTTTCTTATCCCTGTTCTTCTTTGAAAATCTGGGGCTCACTTTGTTCATTTTGAAGAAGAAATGCACTTGAGTTAGATGAATTTGGAATACATGATATGCCAATTTCTCCAGTACAACCTCTCCACCAAGTTCTTTTTCTTGTAGGAAGGTTCTGCAATATATGACCAAAGAGGCTTTGCTACAAAGTTCTTATTATGGAAATGCATGGTTTGAATCACGAAATAGAATGATGTTGATGTATTCTTCAGCTTTGTCATCAAGCTGTACTCAGCTGGTGCAGATGATTCAGGTATTAACAAATGGTTTATTTTACATGATTCAGGGTAATTGGTAGTTTGGATGCTGCTTATATCATTTATATCTGCCTGAGGAACTTTTGACATAACCTCTTATGTACATCTCAAAATTCAAGTTTTTACAGGCACATCTTTAAAATCAGGTATTGGAAGCTTATTAGTTAGTATTCCACTTCCTTAGAGTTCTGGTACATGACATCAGTGTGTTGTGTCCGTATGAAAATTTCCTAGTTGCAACTACACTCAGTTCCTGAACTTGAAATAGTAATATCTTCTAGACTTTGTAATGAGAAATGAGAATCAGAGGTTTGGTTGCCTGTATGGGAGTGTCATTATAATTACTCAGTATGAAAGTGTCCATCTTACTTTGTATTAAATTTGATATGTCCTTGCAGGCAATCCAAGATGAAGTACTTTCTGAGGAAATCAAAATCCATCGAGTTTCTGATGACTATTTGATCCCTCTTCCCATCAAAAAATATTTGGAAACACTATCTTTGAGAAGTAATGATGACGTGGATGATAAAAGTTTGTCAAACATGGCAGTTAAATCATGCATAATAGAACTTTACCATTATGCACGGATATCTGGCGTGCATGTCCTTGAGTGTGTTATGGATACGGCTCTGTCCAAAATAAAGAAGGGACAACTTCAAGATGCTAGTGATGTATGTAATATGGTTCTGAATTGACGGGTTTCAGCCGTGCTAATTATTGAAAATATTTCAGTTCCATGATATAATTTCATGATTTTCTAAGATATTGGCCTCATTGACTTTTGTGTAGGTCTTGTTACTCTTTCCCCTTCTTCAGCCGCTTGTAGCAGTCTTAGGGTGGGATATCTTGTCAGGCAGGACATCATTAAGAAGAAGGCTCATGCAGTTACTTTGGACAAGCAAGTCAAAATCATTAAGGCTGGAAGAGTTTTCTCGATACAAAAAGCAATCTGATGAGGTGGCTGTCGCTCATCTGTTAGCTTCCTGATACATGCTCATCTTTTGTTAACACTCCTTTTAACTTAAGGGGTTTCAGATGGACAAGCTAACTCATGAAAAAGTGTTCTTATCTTGATAGGTATCATGTGTGGAACATTTATGTGATGTCCTATGCTTTCACCTTGATCTTGCTCACTACGTTGCAAGTGTAAATTCTGGACAGCCTTGGAATCTGAAAAATTCACTACTTTTTTCTCAAAATGATCAAGTAGCAGCGTCCAATGATGAAGGGGTTTTGGACCCTTTTGTAGAAAACTTCATGCTTGAAAGACTAGCCGTTCAAACTCCTATGAGGGTATGCATCTTACACCTGAACTTCAATACACATAAAATGATTAAAAGAGCTTCCCTTTCACAAGCATTTTGTTTCTCCAAGATTTAGGTGAATTCATTAATCCATTTTCTGGATAATAATTAAAACTACCCTAAAAGACTATCACATTTAAAACTTTCTATCGTGTATACTTGTAGACTTGAACTTAAAAAACAGTTGCTCATTTTAGCTTTTATCTTCAATTATCACTTTAGAGATATTATTGATCAATTTCCATGATTTTCTTCTAGGTATTGTTTGATGTAGTCCCTGGGATAAAATTTCAAGATGCAATTGAGCTTCTTAGTATGCAGCCTTTAGCTTCAACCTCTGCTGCATGGAAGAGGTGCAAAACATTTTGATCCTCATTCGATCATATTTTTGTTATGAGTAAAATGGGGGTGTAGTATGCCCAAAGAGATGCAAAACATTTTAACCTCATTTGAGTAAGGCACACTACATCCCCATTTTCCTTTTTTTGTTATTTAATTACTTTCTCAGAGTGCTTGTTGTTGGTGATTTATCTTTGGAACTTCCTCATTTCCTGGAATGCTAATGTAGTAATTATGACAGGATGCAAGACGTCGAACTTATGCATATGCATTATGCTCTTGAGTCAGTTGTTTTTGCACTAGGGACCATGGAAAGGTGCATCGGAGATGAAAATGAACCCCAATTTCATGTAGCTATGTGCTATTTAAAAGAAATGCAGAATCACATGGAGGCTATCAAGAGTGCTCCTCGTAAAGTTAGTACTTGTCTCTCTGTAAATTTGGTTTCAATGATACTGTGCTGTTCAAATTTTTTTGTTTTGATAATCTTGATACTCTTTATTTGGATCCCACTTTTTAGCTTGAGAGTGGAAATACCATGAGGGAGGAAGTATCTTAATTTTGGGGAGGTAATCTTGGATTAGATTTGTTGGACGTTCACACCCACACATCCTTTTTTTTTCTTCTATTTGCTCTATGCCCACCTGTAAAATTGTAATTCTCATAATTTTAATACAATACACAGACTACTCAAATTTAGTAGCCACAATTTACCCTTTTTTGGGAGTTCTTTCTATTGACATGCTGCTTTTCCGTCCTTCTTTCTAATTTTTTAAATCCTTTTATTTTTATTTTTTGAAAAGGAGAAGGGTGACTACATAGCTTGGTAGTCATCCGTTTGTATTAAAGTGAAACTGAAAATGTACATGTATGTTGGGAAGTGTTACATTAAAAGATGTATCTTCCCGAGAGGCAAAAAGTACAAGAAAATAGATAACCCCAAACTCCCAAAAAAAGTCAATGAAATCCCCATTCCTCTTAACAAAAAGGAAAACTGATGTACAATGTTCTCTATGTAGCATCTCTCATCTCTAAAAATTGTACGATACCTTTGCATCCAAATTGTCCATGCGGTCACCATGGCTCCTGCCCAAATATGTCGCCAACTCGAGCTGATATGTGTACCAAGGCTCCTGAATGATGCCCAAAACCTATCCGCTCCTGCAGTGTCGATGCCCACGAGCCCCGCGCGTCGCCATGTCTTTATGGCAATGGGGCAGGTGCGCAACATCCTCCGCAATCGTCCTGCACAGAGCACATGTGTGGTCTGCTTGTGGTGCCCATCTCGACCTGTAGACTCTCGTCACTAGCCTGTCACACTTGAAGAGCCAAATGGAAATCTTTTATTTTAAGTGTGTATGCGCAGGCGCCAAATGCGTTCGCAGTTGACCCTGATGATCTTTGGAGTCATGCTGCCTGTATACCCTGCTAGATGAGTCATGGCTTGATAGCCAATGCCACCCATTTGTCGCGGTGGTGTTTGGACGGTACCTTGATATCCTATCTAGGAGCATGAGAAGCTCATCAAAATGCTGATCTAACAGGCCCAAACGAAAAAGCGGGGTCCATGTGCCAGCTCTTGATCCGTCTGGCTCTCGAGTTTGCAGAAAGTGCAGCAAGTCGGGAAAAGGATTCTGCCAATGTGTCCCCTGGCATCCACTCATGGGTCCCTGAGCCTAGGGAAGCTGAAAAGAAATGTCACATCTGTGGAGGACTTTTGAGATCCCCCGCAAGAAGTGTGATGTGCCTCTCGGAAGTCGGGTTTGAGAGGTCTCTGCCATAGCAGGCAAAAAACACTATGCTCCACAGGTCATCTGCTGGTCCCATGATCCGACCTACCCATCGAGCTAGGAGGGCTCGGTTAGTCCAGTGAAGATTTTGGACCCCAAGTCCCTTATATGAAACCGACCGACAAATCTCCTCTAGGCTACCAGGTGAGCTCCTGATCTATGTGCACCACATCCTTTCCAAAAAACCCTGCTTCGGATTATGTCAATGCGACGCGCCACTAGTGTCGACATCCGCAATACATACATGTATATAGGAAGTGATGAAAGAACTGATCTCAAAAGGACAAAACGTTTTGTAGAAAATGTTTTCTTTGTACCTTTTATAGAATATTATTCCCTGAGGCGCAACATTTCAACAACCTATTTGTGTACATGCATGGAAACTCAGAAGAATTTTCCATGGTTGCATGACCTCACTAACAACGTAGAAAACTTTGTCATAACTATCAATGAATCTTTCTCCATGTGGCAATTTGATATATGATTGCTCTGGTCGGGAAATTTCTTGCCACATATAGAGGTTTTATGCCTTGTAGTTTATTATTGATGATATTGGAACAAAACCTTTTCTTTTTTTTTGAGGAAGGAAAGGATAATTACACAAATCGGTATTTATCCGTGTATATTAAACTCGAAAACTATAACTTTACAAGTAAAAGAAAACAATGGTGAAGAGATCACCATGTCTAAGGGGTGTGGGCACCCTTACAAAAGACTTTCCATGACTCCACTCGCTAATGAAAAAAAGGGTATGGTGTACGATGTTCTCAACATAACATCTCTCTCCCCTGAATATGGTGCAATTACGCTGTAGCCATATTCCCCGCATAATGGCAAGAGCTATCCCCACCACGCGTCGTCGCTCCTGGCTATTGCATGTGCTGGGCGCGCTAAGAGAACTCCAAAAACTGTCTACATCTAATAAATCAAAAGGCATTCACTCAATGCGTCACCACACCTCTTTGGTTATGCTACATGAAAAAAAAACAATTGGCATATGTCCTCCACGTCCAATCCACACAAAGCACAAGTGGTATCCATATGCGGTGCCCACCTAGCTCTGTAGGCTCTAGTGATGAGTCGGCCCCTCTTTAATAGCCAAGCGAAGATCCTGACTTTCAAGGGTGTGCGAGAACGCCAAATTGATACACAGTCTGCTCTGACCGTCTTCGAAAGTGTACTACCCGGGAGTAGCTGTTTATATATACCTCGCGCTCAATACTGACCAAAGATCCATGTCCAACCATCTCCTCTAGATCGATCGAGGTGTCTCGAGATACGATAAAAAAGTAGTAGTGACTCAAACCTTTGATTTGACAGACCCCGTTGAAACAACGGGTCTATGCGCCATCACCAGGGCCGCCCATAGGTGACCAGTAGTCGGATAACGATGCATATCGATATGTCGCTAGTGCCGCCAGTCTAGGGAAAGCCGTGGCTAGTGTGTCTCAAGGTAACCAATCATGATCCCAGAATCTAAAATCCGTCCTGGATCCGAGGGACGCATAGAAGTGCAGCCTCATCATGGGGATGGTCGCGACGACTCCACGCTAGAAGGGTGAGGAGCCCTTGATAAGTGTCGGCCGAGACTCCCATGACATATCCCTACCATAGCATGCGAAAAAGATTTTACTCCACATGTCACTGTCGGTGCCCATAATCCGCCCAACCCAACGTGCAAGCAGAGCGCAATTGGTCCGATGGAGATCCTGGATCCCTAATCCTCCATAAAAAACTGGGCGATATACCTCCCTCCAAGCTACTAAGTGTACAGAGGCTCTCTCTGTGCCGCAACCAAGCCATAGAAATCTGCTCGTAGGGAGTCGATGTGTCTCTCTACCAATGTCAGCATCCGAAGAACTGACATGTAGTATATGAGAAGTGATGACAATACTGCTTTCAAAAGGACCAGTTGACCTCCCCGGCTTAGGAGTCGCGAGCCCCAATCATGTAACTTGTGCTCCATGTGCTCAAGGACTGGGGTCCAACTGCGAGACCCAATATAGCGATTCGATAATAGTATACCCAAATATGTAATTGACAATGTGTCTGTGGGTGTGCGTAGCTCCTCCGCACAGCGGGCAACCTCCTCTATCCCCATGCCAAAAGAAATGAATGATTATTTTGCATGGTTTATCCGTAGTCCTGAAGTCATCCCGAACAGCTCCACTATAATGGCCGTCCATCGCGCCTCCGTTTGTGAGTCCTCAATGAAGAACTTGTCGTCTACGTACTGAAGGAGGAGCACCGGACTGCCTCTGTCCTGACCCGGAGAGAATCCTCTGATGATGCTAGCATGACTGCAAGCACAAAGAGCATCGACGCCAGCGGGCATTCTTGCTGAACTCCCCGTTGAGGCAGTTCCCACCCACCTGTCGGCCGCACACCAAGATCGAGAATGAAGCTGTGGAGATGCATCTCTTCATCCGTGAGATCCAAATCGGAGGGAAACCGCGTGCCTGCAGGTAGTGCCATAGGAAAGACCATGAGACTGAGTCAACCTTCGAAAGGATCCCTCGTCGCCCCGTGCGTCTCCAGGATGCTATGATCTCTGAGGCGATGGTGTAACTATCGGTAATAGATCGACCACTGATGAAGGCTGACTGTACTGGGTGGACCAGTCCGTCTAAAACCTCTCTCAACCGGTTTGCCAGAGTCCTAGTCACAATGAGGTAGATGACATTGGATAAGGCAATCGGTTGATAGTTTTCATTTGAACTTGCCATGCAAAATATAAGCAATTTCATCTCTAAAAAAAAAATATAAGCAATTTCTTTTTCTTTATTTTTGATGATACTGGAACAGAACCTTTTCATTTTAACTTGTCATGCATAATATAAGCAATTTCTTTTTCTTTGACATAATTTAGTTTCTACATTGTTTTCTTACTAAAAAAGTGTACAAGACAAGTTCATGTGGATTTACTGGTCTATAGAAGGATTTAAAATGGACTTATATCATATCAACCACATAGGAGACGAGCTAATGGAGAACTTACACAATAAGTTTGTAAAGAAAGCAATCGGCAAGGAAAAAATATGCTAGGATGCATATCAGATTTGACTATTGTCTCGAGCAAGTGACCAATTGAAACAGTTGTTGCAATAATGGTTATCAAGATCGCTCGTAGGATTGTAAGATCATAATATCTTGTGCAAGATCTTTGATCGTCTCAAGAAAATGATCAAAATACCCGAGACACTTGCAAGATCATAAAATTAGTAGAATTCACATATACATATATATATATATATATATATTTCAATGTTCTTTTTTTTTAAATGGTGACCTCAAACATAATTACTAATTCTTAGTCTCCAACCAACATTTTCCCTCTTGAGTGATTGTACCCTTTGGTTGTTCAGCAATCATTTCTCCCCTCTTTAAGATTTGAACGTTAGTCTTAAATTTTATAATGTCCATCTTAGAGTTTTGAACACTTCTTTGTCTCCATTCTCTAAGTCTAATTATTCCACTCACTTGATATCAAACTCCCTCAGTCTCTTCCTCTATATTTGAATGCTAATTGTTTGATTTTCTGAGATGAACAATTCATCTTTTGGCGTACATGTTTGCAAGATATAAATGTGATTCCTTAAAAAGATAATTATATGAAATTTAAGGGTTGAAAGTAACACATGTAATTTTTTATAAGCAGGATCTTACGATCCGTATGTGATTTTTTTATAATCAGGATCTTACGATCCGATCTCATAGTTGTCAATCCTACCACCCCCTTTCGATCTTATGTAGGACTTCGATCTTGACAATCTTGGTTGCAGTCTCTCGTAGGAAATAAAATAGAAGAGGATCTGCATTGTTGGTTCTGGAATCCACCTAGCAATCAACCCAGAACAAGAGTTCTCAAGGAGAATAATTTTCTGAACTCAAATTGATTGCTGAAAACTGTGTAAACCAAAGAGAGGGCAGCCTTATTTATAAGCTTGATGTAAACACCAAAGAAGAATTCCATTTCTATTGGAATTCTGCAAAGACCAATTAAATTATGACACAAAATAAAACAAATAGAAAACCTCCAACTAGAACTAGGACTCCTATTTTTACTTCCAACTACATATTGAACCCCTATTCCTGCTCTCAAACAGAAACTACTACATTCCAGAATTCATACAATGAGTAGGACTAGTCTCCTTCATCAAAACAACATCTAGATTTACATTATGGAAGGTTATGTAATGAATTTGTCAATTTCTCGCTTCAACTTGTTCTAGTCACACTCTTTTTTCATAACACATTAAAATTCTGTTAGACTTCTTGGTTCTAGGTGCGGCTTTTCCTATCAGTTTTCTCATTAATTGATCCTTTGCGTGCACATTACAGATCTTCATGGTTAGCATCATATCGTTACTCCTGCATTTGAATGAGGCAGCTGTTGATTTGCCAGAAAACACCATGTCTAAAAGATCCATTGGCTCTTTAGAACAATCTGATTACAACAGTTCATGTGAAGGGGGAAACAAGAAAGTAGTTTCCTTCATCAGTCTTATTCTTGAAGTATTGCGTCGAAATTTGCCTGCATCACTCCCAGACATAGAGACTAGATTGAGCAGTGCTGTTGAAACCACAGCACGGCAAGTCCTTGAGTGGAGAATCTCTAATGCTATACATTTCATTGAAGACTGGGAATGGCGTTTATCCGTCTTGCAACGTCTTCAGCCATTATCTGAACGACAATGGTCTTGGAAAGAGGCATTGGTTATCTTGCGCGCTGCACCTTCTAAACTATTAAATCTGTGAGTCCATTGATAACTTATTTCTTGATCTGGTTGTTTACTTTTTATCTGATTCACTTATCCAATCCGAGCTTATACTGCTAGTAACATTCAGGTGCTTTTAAGACGTTCCTGACCCATATAAAGTATTTAGTGTACTGGGATTTGATCCTGGTCTATGGGACCCACCATGCATAGATTGCCAGCTGAATTAATTGAATGTGGCAACAGGGTTAAACATTTAGTGATTCACCAGTACCTTTCTCGAACAAGCTTTATTTCACTGTGACACAAGGTAGAAGCACATAAATGCTCCAGTAAGGTCAATACACTTGAGAATTTTCCTACTTTTTAAAGCGAACCATCATTAGGCTGGTCTCTACACAGTTGTGATTTTCACAACTAGTGTATTGTAGTCTTAATCAAATCCTTTTAAGTTATTGTTTCATTACCTTTTGGTTGTATTTTGTACTGAATTAAGTAACAACCTTTTCTATTCTTGATTTATTTTCACTTTAGAACATTGAAAGTAAAGTCGGTAGTTGTTTTTATGTGGTTAATATTAATTAATCATTCTCCAGACATGTCCTTTCCATAGGCATGAAACAATGAATGTGTTAACCATCCTTGGAGTTATATCTCTTTCTTTATGTACTCAATTTTGGCCACTTACTCTCCTCGCTGAAATACTCACCAGTACCTCTACTCCATCCAACCTATCTTTTCTGGATTATGATGTAAAATGGTAGCTTCCTCAAAAGAAGTCATAAAAATAGAGTATTGCTTGTCTTAGACATTAAAACAATTTAATGTGATTCTGCACATTGGTCTGAAAGTCATGAATATTTTTGAGTCGAAGTAATATGTTAACTATCTTTGGAGTTATATGGATATCTCATTATATACCTAATTGTTGGACATTTAATCTCCTCACTCTTTAAAACAAAAATCTCCTCACTGAATAGCTCGCCAATGTCTCTACTCCATCCAATCAATCATTTTTATGTTATGAAGTCATAAAGGAGAATGCTTATCTTAGCCATCAAAACAAGTTAATGTGATTCTGCAAGATAATGTCTGCTATGCGTAATTATGATATTTATTGATCAATTAAGCTAAATTTTACATGGAAATATACTTTCATTTTTCCCTCTAAAAAAATATTCCTCCATTTTTCATTTATTTTATGATTTCATTTTGGTACACCATGCCTATATAAACGGTAGAGAGAAGATAATATATTCCCTTGTCTTTTTCATCAAATATCCTGATGATTTTTTCGTGAACTTTTCAACAGTTGCATGAAAAGGGCAAAATATGATATAGGGGAAGAAGCTGTCCAGCGGTTTTCCTTGCCTCCTGAAGATAAAGCAGCTCTTGAACTTGCTGAATGGGTGGCTGGTGCTTTTAGAAGAGTTTTGGTAACTTTTGCCCAATTATTGAGTCATTTTTTTTTGCTTATGCTTGTTGCTTTTGGAAATGGATGGTAATGTTTCTTCTTGTTGTCTCTAGTTAGCAATTTGTTTTATCTTAGTATTGTGTACTGTGGTTATCTTCAAATAGTAATAAATACCTGTGCAAGAACGATATTGTCCCAACTCTCAAATTCTTCTGTTTATCCAATGTTGTTTTTAAAAACAACTGTTAGCATATTCCTACTTCATGTTCCATATGCTGGATCATGAATTATGATGTATATCTTTTTTGAAGACTCGAATTATGACGTGTATTCTCTATAAACATAATTTCACTCTATTCTTCCAGGTCCAGGATGCAGTAATTCGTGTTACAGAGGGCAGTTCTGATGCTGTTCAGTACTTCGATATTTCATCCTTCCGCAATCAGTTAGGTACTTTAGCTGCGGTAAGTATGTGTGTGATTGTGAACTATCATTTTCTTAACTATAATCCCATGTGACCTAAATGTATAAAATTGCATCAGATTCTTCTTTGTATTGATGTTGCGGCAACTTCGGCAAAATCTGTTGATATGTGCAAATTGCTCCTTGATCAGGTGAATTGTGATTAATTGCGTCTTTGTTATTGATTTCCAATTGAACACTGAATGTTTTCTGGGTTTCCAAATCTTACAATTACAATACATGTACCCTTCAAAAAATGCAATACGTGTATTGTTAGGTAATGCCCAAATCACAAAATATTCCTTGATGCTTTTTGTTATTTTCCGATATTAAAGTAGGTGTAATCATATGTCATCTTTGCAGGCAAGAACTATGCTGTCAGAAATATTTCCTGGAAGTTCTCCAAAGATGGGCCCCACTTATTGGGATCAGATAAAAGAATTAGCTACAATATCTGCTGTGAAGCGCATACTTCAGCGTCTTCATGATATTCTGGAGCAGGTTAGTGTTACTTGAATGCAGGCCTCTTCTGTTCAATATTACAACATTGCATATGCTTTTATCTATCTTATGTCCCTCTCAAAATAAAATTATCTTATGTTTGCACATTTTGGTTAAATCGTTTGACATGATAACATTGTTAATTTGATATCTTGTGGTTCCAAAACGACTATGGAAATTGACGCTTTTAATTAATTTTTATTTCGATAAGATGGTTTTAATTGTTCTAATATCATATAAGTTCATCTACTGTCTGCCTAAATCTAACTGCACTTGAAAATCCCCATATTTTCCTTAGTTTTTTATATTCAGTTTTTAATTATTTTTTACTTCTGCAAGATGGTTTTAATTATTCTAGTATCATATATATTCATCTCCATTCTGCCTAAATCTAACTGACTTGAAAATCTACATATTTTCCTTCGCTTTTGTATTCAAGCTCATTGAAGTTGAATTTGTAGGTATAACAATCTTTCGTTATGAAATTACAGATTAAGATTGTATTAGTCCTCTGATCAATATTAATTTTGTTCTTCTGGATTATATTATCTTAGGGAAAATCTCTGACACTTCAAGAAATTTTTGTTGAAGAAACTACCTTTTATCCATCAAAGGAACCTTCCAGACACGGACAAAGACAACGTGCTATTGTCATTTTGCACCAGATGATTGATGATGCTCATCAAGGAAAGCGACAATTCTTAAGTGGTAATGACATTAAAATTGTAGGAGATCAGGTCTCAGTCTTCTTGTTCTGTTACCTTGTTTTCAGTCTTCTTTGTTTCGTATTTCAGGAAAGCTTCATAATCTTGCAAAAGCTCTTATTGATGAAGATGCAGATGGAATCTATTCCAAAGGAAATGTCTTGCATCATGATAAAAAATTTTTCTTGAATTATGAGAAGGGTGCAATTACTGGACTTGGACTTAGAACTCTCAAGTCATCACCAAACTCAGCAAATGCTGAGAGTAATTTGGATATTGCTGCTTATGAGATGAAAGATCCAGGGAAAAGGTTTCTCAGCTCTGTGACTTCAAGATCTTCAACATATCTTTCATCCTTTATAATATACATTGCCACAATTGGAGACATAGTTGATGGAGTGGATACAACTCATGATTTCAACTTTTTCTCGCTAGTGTATGAGTGGCCAAAAGATGTAAGGCAGCTAATATTTCCTCGTTTCCAAGTAGCTTCTTACCTGCATATACTATGAGGGGAATTTATTATAAAATTTTTCTATAGGTTTTCTTCTTTGCTTGTTTTATGACTATGCTATGTTGTTCTGCACAACTATTTATTGTGGCTAGTCATCCTTTTCCGCCTCAGAGTTAAAAAGAAGAGACTCTGTTGAGTGAAAATAGGATGTCGACATATTCAAGGTCTCAGTGTATGGGCATATTTCTTGAGTATTTTGAAACCATTAGTGCCTTCTTTTATTTCTGAAAATAACTTCTATCTGTAAGCTGAGAGTTAGTGTTTGAAGCAGTTTGGACTATTCAGGTTCTTATATGGTACTATCTTCTTTAATTTGCAGCTTCTTACACGTCTGGTTTTTGAGCGAGGAAGTACTGATGCAGCTAGTAAGGTAGCTGATATTATGGGTGTGGATTTTGTGCATGAGGTTATATCAGCTTGTGTGCCACCAGTTTTTCCTCCACGCTCTGGTCATGGTTGGGCTTGCATTCCGTTGCTACCTACTCTTTCTAGAAACAGTTCAGAGAGGAAAATTCCCTTTCCTAAGCATGGTCCGCCTGATTCATTCCCAGCTGCACTTGGAAATCCTCTTTATCCTCTTCAGCTTAGTTTAGTAAAGGATTTGGCTAAACTCTCACCAGTAAGAGCAGTTTTAGCATGTGTCTTCGGGAGTACTATATTACTTACTGGCAATGAGTCATCAGCTTCGAATACCTCAAAAATTTCACGTACACAAACGCCTGACGCTGAGAGGTTATTCTATGAGTTTGCTCTTGATGAATCAGAAAGGTAAATTCCTATGTACTCTTAGCGTTATGGATTATAGTGTCTGTGCTGCACAGTTCCCTAAAAAGGTAAAGTAGGAGTTGTGCCATAGGCATGCAGGAAGTTTGAAACTTGGAGTCTAAGTTAGAATCAGAGTTAAATTAGGAATGGAGTCTGATTGGTTTCTTTAGATTTGCTTTTATGTTTCTACTAGCACTTATTTCCTATTAGTAATCCTTTCCTTTTCTATTCTGTTAAGAATTTGCTGAAATCCTATAAAACACAGGGTGCTACAGAACTATTTGAGATTGATTGTTCAGACTTCATAAATAAATTGTTTCTTTGTTTTATTCCTTGTTATTTACAGTGCAGCTTCGTCTGGTGCTGTGAATGCTTGATAATCTTGTGTCAGGTCTATCCTTCCTTTTCTTGAGCTTCCTGTGTGTCAATTTTAATATGTTAATCGTATCAAGTCACTACGGTGACCCGCAGAGATGGAACTCTGCTACTGCAGCATTGCCTTTCCTAATCGAAAGGAAAAAATAAATCCAAAATATTTTTTTTGGGAGAAGTATTGTTGATATCAAACTGTATTTCATGATAAGATCCCGTACGGGGCTTGTATTGCCCTGTACCCCACCCCATATTATGGATTAATACTGAGTTTATATCCTGCCAAAAATAGGCCTTGTTTTAGCCATAAACTTTTTGGCACTATAGAATTAGGGAGTTCCTGCTGGTGCAGAAGTGGCTGGTGATGACTGGCATAGTGCTGTGCCAGGGTGCCAAAGTCCAAATGGTTTAACCATACCATGCATCAGTGTCTGAAGTGTAGCATGAGCTGATATCGTACTAGACTTGAATTGTCCTGTATATACCCCATATAAGATCTTATCATAAGATCTGAACTATATTCTGCTGAAAACTAGGCCCATTCCTTAGCATGTAGAACATGGGGACTATTCAGCAGCATGGATTGCCACTTAACTCCTTTAATACATCAACCCTTGTTCTTTTGTTCATACTTTTGTCCACCTTTGACAGGTTTCAAACACTGAACCGTTGGATTCAGATGCAATCAAATCTTCACAGAGTTTCTGAATCAGCAATGTCATCCAAAACTGATAGCAAGGTAGTCACTCAAACTAAGGAAAGGATTTCTCTAAAACGAATTCGAGAATCTGAAAGTGATGCTGACTCTGAAGTTGATGATATAAATATTCTCCATGTTACTTCATCCTCATCAGATATTAAAACTCCAGGTCATGTGATTTCTCAATCCATGCCAGATTCTGCAATGTTTAATAAGTATGAAGTTGAATCAACCAGTTTTGTTTCACTTGATTGGGAGAATGAAGGGCCTTACGAAAAAGCTGTTGAGAGGTCTGTCTTCTGTATTCTTTCATACTAAGAATATACGGCACACATAAGCATTTACTACTCACTTTACTCACATAAACCTGGTCATACTTGCAGAAATCTGATTTAATTAGCATTGAAAGGGACTTAAAAAAACATAGAAAGACAGGATGACTACACAACTTCCCTTGTCATCCTTTCTTTTGTAAAAAAAAGCATTGAAAGTAAAATCATTGGTGATGCTTAGTTCTTTTTTCTAAGAAAAAGGCTGGTCAACAATTTGTTATCGATATTTTAAAACTGCTGACGTTAATCATGTACAGGTAATTCTATGTATTTCATGGTAGACTTCTTACTGTTAGTGTGAAGCAATCCCTTAGCCTAACCATGAAAAATGTGATAAAGGCTGGAAATATAAATAATAATAGAAATTAGTAGTAATAGTGCAAGAAGTTTAAACACAATACAACTAATAACTAATCTCCATAATCCATGTGGAGTGGGCTAAACTCCAATTACAAGGTTGATAAACAACTTTGCAAGTCTGCCCTAAATTTGTAACACATCTATGTATTTATGATATGCATGAGTTAGTTACTATGCCTACAGTAAAAATAATAGTGAATAACATAGACTAATAAAACATTGCAACTGTCCACTATTTCCTTAACCAACACATTAGTTCTTAAGTAATCCAAAGCAGAATCATATCAGAGTGCCCATCTTTTTCTTTTTTGAGAGAGGGTGCATTTATTTCCTGAAGTACATGTTTGAGTTTGAAATACCAATTTGTGGCTACAAACTCTTGTCAATTTCGCAGGCTAATTGATGATGGGAAACTTATGAATGCTCTAGCATTATGTGATCGCTGTTTACGTGATGGGGCCTCTGACCAGTTACTTCGAATGTTGATCGAAAGTGGGGAAGAGAACAGTGTAGTTACTGGACGCTCTTATAACTATGGACCTCACAAGTTTGGGAGCAATACTTGGCAGTATTGTTTACGCTTGAAGGACAAACTGCTTGCAGCACAACTTGCTTTAAAGTATGAAACCTTTGCACACATGTTATATTCAAATCAAGATGTATGACGTACTCTTCAATCTTCAAACTTCTTGACCTTTTCTAATATGATATCTGTATTCTTACAATTATGAGTTTGCACTCACAAATTCATGATTTCTGATAGACAAAATTACATGAAACTTACATTAGTTTGGAGTTTTCGCAGCATTATACTTGTAGTACTTAAAAAGATTGTGATTTCATTTCTTTTCTAACTATGACTCATAATGCATCTAAGTCATCAAACTTTTGGCATTTCCTAAGCACTCTGGTTTTTCTTCCGCCATCCATATTTGGTTAACTAGTTATCACTCTAGGCTGAATTACTTAGGGCCATATCTGGAAGAGCCTTTCTAAATTCGCAGTTTCCAGCTAGGTTAAATTCAAGTGCCCGTGGCATTGATGAATATCGAATCTCTCTTCTTGATACCGGGAAACCTCATTTTAATTAAATATTGTAACATTCAACAAGAGCTTGTATTGGAAAGTTAAGGGCAGAAAAGTAAAATCTGATCAACTTAAACACACTTAGGATACATAATGTCACTCAACCTTTAAAAATGTTTGTCTACCGTCTTTCATATATATGTTTAACTTCATGATTCTCTGAAGGAATGCTTCAAATATCACATAACTAAAGAGATAAAAACTTACATTTTTTGAATATTTTCATGTTATGCTTTTCAATATTAAGTATTTTGTTGTCTAGTCTGGCGTGCATGTTTATGTAGACATTGATTGCTCAACGATAGTTGTCAAATGGGAGATTCTTTATCTTGAAATACTTAATTGTGCTGTATGTTTAGCCGAACTTCATCATTAACTATATGGTTTTATGATTTGTAGATATCTGCACAAGTGGGATCTGGATCCTGCAATTGATGTTCTCAGTATGTGCATTTGTCACTTGCTTCAATCTGATCCAGTTAGAGATGAGGTAGATTTAGCTTTCTACAAAATATTTGTCTAGCCTTTTTTTGCCACCGTACATGTTTTTCTGATATATTGATAACGTATTTTTGTATATCCTTGTTTGATTCATATTTGGGCTTGTCTAGGTCTTGAAGATGAGGCAAGATTTACAGAGATTTCGTAACATTTTAAGTGCTGATGATCATTATAACAATTGGCAGGAGGTATTGGCTTTCATTCTTTAGTTCAAATTCGGAAAGGGTCATGCACAGTCACCAACATTTTCCAATAGTCGTGGGGCAAGGCTATTCATAGGAAGAATGCTTCATAAGCGAAACTTTTAGCAGACAATTGGTTTTATTGCTTAATTCTTTTGATCTTTGATACTCTTTCTTTTCAGGTAGAAGCTGCTTGTAAGGAAGATCCTGAAGGTCTGGCGCTTAGGTTAGCTGCCAAAGGTGCTGTTTCGGCAGCTCTGGAAGTTGTTGAGAGTGCATCTTTATCCATTGATCTGCGACGGGAACTACAGGGTCGACAGCTGGTTAAGTTGCTTACCACAGACCCACTTAGTGGTGGAGGTCCAGCAGAGGCTTCAAGGTTTCTCTCCAAATTACGTGATTCTGATGATGCACTACCTGTCGCTATTGGAGCTATGCAGCTTCTGCCCGACCTACGTTCTAAACAGCTACTTGTACAAGACTGCAACAAGTTGAATTTCCTTTTTCTTTTTGCACAATGATATTTTTTCCTGTTCTGTTAATGCTAAAAGTTAATTCATGTAGGTCCATTTTTTTCTTAAGCGGAGAGTTGGGAATCTTTCAGACGTTGAAGTTGGCCGACTTAATATATGGGCATTGGGTCTTCGTGTTCTGGCTTTGTTGCCTTTGCCTTCCCAGCAAAGGTGTTCAGCTCTGCACGAACATCCTCATCTGATCCTTGAAGTTTTGTTGATGATGAAGCAGCTGCAGTCAGCTTCAACTGTAAGTGATTGCACCTTTTTGCTAATAATCTGAAATATGATTTGTTCAATTTCTGTAGGAGTGCAGCACCATTAGGAATTCTTTCTACATTGATGTAAATGGAATAATGAGCACATTATCAAGATATTTTTACATCCAATAATTATAATACTTTCAAACATTCATATTGGTCACGTGCAGATATTAAAGGAATTTCCATCCTTGAGGAATGACAGTCTAATCCTCAAATATGCTGCAAAGGCAATTTCTGTAAATGTTAACTCTGCTTCTAGAGAACCTCGGATATCTATCTCTGGGCCTAGATCAAAGCAAAAGCCTAAATCTGGTATGCCAACCAGATCAAACTTTGTAAACAGCATTGGAAACTTACAGAGAGAGGCTCGCAGGGCTTTTTCATGGACAACACGAGATACATCACAGAAAACTGCTACAAAAGATGTTCATCGAAAAAGAAAAAGTTCAGGATTCATGCAGTCTGATAAAGTTGTTGCAGAAGCAATGACTGGCATCCATGAGGAACGTGTGACAGCATTTTCCGTGGATGGGCAAGAACGGCTTCCTTTTGTTTCAATTGCTGAAGAATGGGTACTAACTGGCAATTCAGATAAAGATGATGCTGTACGAGCTGCTCATAGATATGAAACTTCTCCTGATATTACACTTTTTAAGGTAATATGCTGTCTTGTTGGAACACAAAACAATATTATAATTTTCCTACTACATTCAATCAGTGATAATAAAAGTTTTAAGCAGAGTATATGCTTTGTTGTAATTTACTGAGAATTTTGCTTTATCCATTATCAGACATTACTCTCGTTGTGTTCTGATGAATTGACTTCAGCCAAAGGTGCTCTAGATTTGTGTGTTTCTGAGATGAAGACTGTGCTGGGTTCCCAACACTTGCCCCTGAATGCTTCTATGGAAATTATGAGCAGAGCATATCAGGCAACTGAAAGTTATGTGCAGGTACATGCCTTCTATATTGAGAAAATTTTCATACAATTCAAAAGTATTACCTGCTGTGTCAAGGACCTAATCAACAACTGTGTGATTTCTTATTTCAGGGTCTATCTTATGCAAAAAGTCAACTAAGGAAACTTTCTGGTGCAACTGACTTGTCAAGCAACTTAGACAAAGTTAGGGACACAGATGATGCTTATATAGATACTGGAAGTTCAAGTAGCGGTAACCAGTACCCTGATGAACTGTCTGAACTTGTCGCACAAGCAGACATATGGCTGGGACGTGCTGAGCTTCTTCAGAGTCTTCTGGGTTCTGGAATAATTGCTTCTCTTGATGACATTGCTGATAAAGAATCTTCAGCCCGCCTTCGCGACCGACTCATTCTGGATGAGCGATACAGTATGGCCGTGTATACTTGTAAAAAGTGCAAGGTACTGATACATATAAGGAGAAACAATTTCCATATTGTTTTCCTTTGTTCTTTCCTCCAATTATGTTATAAACCTTATGTCTTTTGGTTAATAGATTGATGCCTTCCCTGTCTGGAATGCTTGGGGACATGCTTTGGTTCGAATGGAATGCTATGCCCAAGCTCGTATAAAGTTCAAGTAAGTGTACTTATATGACCTTTTTTGTTGCTTATATGAGAGTTCTTTTCTGAAGGAACCATATTTTTTTTTTCAGTAATTGGGTGAACCATCTTGTTTTGTGCTTCCTTGGGTTTTTCTTTGGACAGCTGCAAGATGAATGTTGAATAGTCATAAGATGCCATGGTAATTGTAGAGACTCATGATCTTCTGTAATTAGAGGTAGTTGAATTTTTACAACACAGAGAGACTGTAAAGTGGACATGAGAAATAAAAGTTAAGGTTTGCTAATGATAATAAAGCACGTTTAAGGGTACAACATATGCTAGGGGGTGGCACATTTGAAGACTAGTCTTAATTTTAGATAGTAGAGGAAGTAAAAGATAAGGAAAAAATGAAGGATCTCCCTAGTTAAGTAGGGAGCACCATGTTACCTACCTTCTCAATCGTAGGATGCTAAATCTATGGAGGATATTAGATTTTCTCTTTCCTAAATCTTTTATCTCTCCTAAATTTATCCACCGTAGATTTAGCATCCTACAGTTAAGAAGGTAAGTAACATGGTGCTCCCTACTTAACTAGGGAGCATCTTCATTGAACCCAAGATAATAACACAGAAATGTGGAGATTGGCATTTTTAAACAGTTAACCTTGCTTTCTCTAATCATCCTCTTATCCTTCGAAAAAAAAGTTAATGAAACTATATGTAGTTGAGCAGGTAAAAGAAGGCAGCTTTAAAGGTATCACATGTAATCTCTACCAAAAGAGGAAGATCAATTAACTCGGACAAGTAGAGAGTGGCTGTCTCTGTGCCATTTTTCATTTTTAGCATCCTTCTGCACATTATGATTCTCTTTGTGGTTTCCAGGCAAGCTCTTCAACTGCATAAAGGCGACCCTGCACCTGTTATCCTTGAAATTATTAGTACAATGGAAGGAGGTCCACCTGTAGATGTTTCCTCTGTCCGTTTGATGTAAGTGTTTGTTGGACACCAAAATTTGCTCATTGGATAGTTTACAATCATTTCAATTTGCTATATTTATCTTGTGTTGAGCTTGATCAAGGATTCACATAGCAATATTTTTTAAAGAGCGAAAGGATTACTTTTGAACTTGGGTAGTCATCCACTTTTTATTAAAACCATAAAACTGTGAAATTTACAAGTGTTAATGGGAGACAAAACAAAAAATAAGCAATATTGTACAATAATATTTAACACGAAAAACTGTAAATCTTTATACATGTCCTTGAATAACTTTATCGTTCACTACTTGTCTCTTTAAGTAACTAAAGTTGTGTTTGGTGTCCAGAATGAAATGCTAGATCATTAGAATTGCTGATACATCACAAGACATGCATAATGTCCTTGGATTATAAGCTTGCGCAGGACAAGATGTCACCATTTTACATCACACGGGAAGAATTAACTTCTGCAGTAGCAGTTTATGGATTCAGTAAACTCAACATTCATTAGAATGTTTAATGCTATAACATGAGTTTAAAGAGAGCTTCACCATGCTCCTCTGTGAAGTTTTCTTTGTCGGCGATGGGGACTTGATCCTAATGATACAAGGGGGTTGTGGGAGATGGTGTAGGCGGGGCAATGGTGTTGATGAGGCGAGGCGAACAACGAACAAACAATTTGAGAATTCACCGAGAACCTTGGAATCCACCAACGATGTCGTTTTGCATGTTGTTTACTTCAATTTCAGAAGAAAAATAATCACCTGGAATCTACCAGAGTCACTCTGGAATTCACCAGAGTTCTTCCTAATCCACCGAAGGCATCGTGAATCCACACGATAAAAGAACACGAAGTTCAAATTGAGAAAAATATTTGAAGTCTAATTTTATTCATATTAAAATTACTCTTATATAGAATTTTGAATATAGAGTTAGACTCTAACTAAAAGATCTAAAATAACTAACAAATCATCCTAAGATATAAAAAAAAAGAAAAATTAAATAACAATAATCCTAACTAGTAAGTTTTTTAAAATAATAAGTTACTGCTACATCACCTAAACGATTGAACGGACATCTTTTTCCTTATCTTTGATGAGTTTCTTTGGAGAGGTATTCCTAGACGAGTTCACTGTTTTCTTTCCAACCTATCATAAGGTTATAGGATTAGTTGACTGGAAACTAGGAACACATGAAGCACAAAGAGGATGCAATGTGCTAATACCTGGTAATAAAAATGTTTTCTTTGGATGTCAAAAGATCCCACAAATTCTTCTTGGCCACTCAGATATTATTTGATATTCTAATTATAATTTGGGACTTATCAGAACCTGCATTAGAAGGATTTCTATCCCCTGTAAATCCAGTTTTAAGTCAATAGTTGGGATGAGTGCATCTTTTGACTAGTCATCCTTTTTCAAACTGTAAAGATAAGAAGTCATAGTTTGCTGATCATTGATGATGAATCAGTTGCTGCTATGTAAATGACTGCACTTTAGTACTGTGACAATTACTTGGTGAAATTAACAACTTTTTTACTTTCATCTATTCTCTTATGTCAGTGATCTTTGTTTTCTTCAGTATATCTTCTGGTCACCCTCTATTAAGCTCTTAAAATTAATTTTTAAACCAATATGCACAGGTATGAGCACTTGGCTAAAAGTGCTTCTACAATTTTGGATGACTCTCTTTCTGCTGATGCGTATCTCAATGTTCTTTACATGCCATCTACATTTCCTCGTTCTGAGAGATCGAGAAGTATCGTGAATCCACACGATAAAAGAACACGAAGTTCAAATTGAGAAAAATATTTGAAGTCTAATTTTATTCATATTAAAATTACTCTTATATAGAATTTTGAATATAGAGTTAGACTCTAACTAAAAGATCTAAAATAACTAACAAATCATCCTAAGATATAAAAAAAAAGAAAAATTAAATAACAATAATCCTAACTAGTAAGTTTTTTAAAATAATAAGTTACTGCTACATCACCTAAACGATTGAACGGACATCTTTTTCCTTATCTTTGATGAGTTTCTTTGGAGAGGTATTCCTAGACGAGTTCACTGTTTTCTTTCCAACCTATCATAAGGTTATAGGATTAGTTGACTGGAAACTAGGAACACATGAAGCACAAAGAGGATGCAATGTGCTAATACCTGGTAATAAAAATGTTTTCTTTGGATGTCAAAAGATCCCACAAATTCTTCTTGGCCACTCAGATATTATTTGATATTCTAATTATAATTTGGGACTTATCAGAACCTGCATTAGAAGGATTTCTATCCCCTGTAAATCCAGTTTTAAGTCAATAGTTGGGATGAGTGCATCTTTTGACTAGTCATCCTTTTTCAAACTGTAAAGATAAGAAGTCATAGTTTGCTGATCATTGATGATGAATCAGTTGCTGCTATGTAAATGACTGCACTTTAGTACTGTGACAATTACTTGGTGAAATTAACAACTTTTTTACTTTCATCTATTCTCTTATGTCAGTGATCTTTGTTTTCTTCAGTATATCTTCTGGTCACCCTCTATTAAGCTCTTAAAATTAATTTTTAAACCAATATGCACAGGTATGAGCACTTGGCTAAAAGTGCTTCTACAATTTTGGATGACTCTCTTTCTGCTGATGCGTATCTCAATGTTCTTTACATGCCATCTACATTTCCTCGTTCTGAGAGATCGAGAAGATCTCAGGAATCCTCAAATAGTCATCCCTTTCCTAGTTCTGAGTTTGATGATGATCCTCGAAGTAACCTGGACAACAACCGATATACAGAATGTGTTCATTATATTGAAGAAGTAAGCCACTCACACCTATTTTCCTTATAGTTGGCTATGATCTCTATGAAAGAGTTATCACAAATTGAGGATGCATTCTTTTTGTTTGAGCATTGGAAAGAAATTATAGCTAAGAAAAAAGGAACTTTAGTAAATTTTATATTTTTTGGCTTCTATGTTTATCCTTGTTCCCTCTCTTTCCTGAAAACCTGATTTGTCCCTTGCAGAATGTCACAGAGGATTGATGTATTGTGGGTTTTTTACCTTCTATTTTCAAGTTTTGGCTTGTCAGTATATGCTCTTAGGTGTTTCTGACATGACTGGTCATGCCATCCTGCTGACTCCACACCCATGGATGGGTTGGCAGTCAAAACTTGTTTCCTGTTGTCGATGACCAATATAAATTAAACCAATATATTTAATTTGTTATGAACCTAAGTTTCAATGTATTTGGTGCTAGCTTTAGGATAAAATTATGGAGCAGATTCTGCTCCACATGTATGGAGCACCATCGGATTTAAAATGAAAGGTTCAGATCATAACTTTCATTTAAAATGAAGGGCCCCATGTCTTGATCTGAGCCCTTCATTATAAATCTGATGGTGCTCCATACATGTGGAATTTGCTCCACATATTCCTTATTCCCATAAAATTAGGAAAGTCTGATCTTATTCAATGGAAAAAATGGTCTGTGATATTGAAATGTTGCACTTTGGTAATTATTTTGTTGTGATACAGGTGTTTACAAGTTAGTTTTGCCTTTTTATTTGTTTCCTAGAGGCTATCTTACATTTTTCTCCACACTTTGCAGTATGCTCCTTCGCAAATGCTTGCATTTATGTTCAGACATGGCCGATATTCGGATGCTTGCTTGCTTTTCTTTCCACCAAATTCTCTACCTTCACTCTCGCAGCCATCACCTTATGGTTCAGCAGTTCCTTCAGCATCTACTCAACGAGCCGATTCGTTGACAACTGACTATGGAACAATTGATGATTTATGTGACTTATGCATTGCTTACGGGGCTATGGCTGTTCTGGAGGACATTATATCGTTAAGAATTGCATCATCTGGATCAGATGATCCTGCTGTCAATCAGTATATATCAGCTGCACTTGCCCGTATTTGCAACTACTGTGAAACACACAGACATTTTAATTATCTTTACAAATTCCTGGTATGTATTCATATTTATCTAACATTCCCTTCATCTATAAGATCTTTAGATTCTTTTAAATTTGAAGTTTATGTGCCTGCGAATTCAATGGCACATTTCAAGGATGATGATTTCATCCCTATTTCTTGTGATGACATGTCTGGTATATTTACTTCGGCATTATCCTATTCTACGCTTACACTGTACCCAACACACTTTCAGTGATCAAGTGTTGCTTTTGAGCTTTATAGCAATTAACCAATTAGGTAGCAACAGTTTGCAGCATGGAAGTTATTTATTTTTACATTAATAAAATCCTAGTTTCTCATAAATTCTTTTGTCCAGCAACCATTATCTTAAATGATTAATTCTGGACATGATCTTCACTATACCTCCAGTGTGTTGTTAAACTTTCCATGCTATCTATTTGTATGTTAGTCTTTTTTGTATGACATTATTCCACGGTAACTCACATAATACGGCAATCCAGGTTATTAAGGGGGATCATGTTGCTGCTGGCTTATGCTGTGTTCAGTTATTCATGAACTCATGTTCTCAAGAGGAGGCAATAAAGCATTTGGAGAATGCCAAGGTAATGACCTAGCTATATCTTCTTTCCATAGCAATGCTTTTTGTGACTGCTGCTTAGTATCGGTATTGACAATGGTTCTGAAAATGTCAGAAAGCCACAAAACTCTGCCTTCTTTTTCTCCACTAACCTTTTTGAAATACACGTCAATTAGATGACTAAAGAAAGTTTGCCAAGGCATTTCTATACGATGAGCAACTTAAATTGATGGCTTCAATTTCATTCTAGGTTTACACATTGTTTTATTTTGAAATTTATATATAAGGTGATTACGGGTTGGCTTCAACTTCATTCTACGAGTTGGGTACTAAATTGCACTTTTCAAAACTGAACATGCACGGCCTGATTAATTTTTTTTTTCTGCACTCAAACTACTGACGCAATAGTTGATAGGGTTTTTTAACCCCTGCCATAGACTCCTCGCAAGCCTTAACTCCCTCTGGCTCTCTTGCCTAACTGCATCTTTGCAGTTTCCAAAAATCGTATTCAATTTGACCTGATTAATCTTGATAAGGTTGGGTTGGGTTTTTGGCAGGTTGGACCTGACCCATGAATAACCATAAAAGTAATCTTAGGAAGACTGCTTCATTGGCTGGCTATCCATGGGCAATTGATGATTCCTTTGCCTTGAGTGAACCCACTTATTTGGTCTCAGCTTCATTATCAGATTCTTCTTTCATTGTTTTCAGATATTGAACAAATTTCATTAATGTTGCTTCTAATGCCTAGGATTACACAAACTTATGTACAGTATTAAATAAAGGTTTCATTTTTGTTTTTCTTTGCTGCTAAAAACCTCATGCTGTTTAAAGTTCCAAATGACTTCCTTTTGAAATATCATCCATGAACTAAAAACAGAAATGCTGAACTGAACATGGATGACTATCTAGGTTGCTAGTCATCCTTTTTTTCCTCAAAAAGAGTTTGAAATGAACATTTGTAAACTTGAGCAGTTTTCTCACCATTTGTTTTCTTTATAGTGAACACTGAACTGTCTACAATGACTGCAGGTTCATTTTGAAGAAGGATTATCAGCAAGACACAGAGCAGCAAGTGAAGCTACTAGAGTTGTCTCCAAGACCGTTCGTGGAAAAACTGCATCTGAGAAGTTAAGTCAAGAGGGGCTAGTGAAGTTTTTGACACGGGTCACCATGCAGGTGTGGAAAATATACCACCATTAATGGAAATAGATGAATTTAATAGCTATTTAATTCATAAAAAAAATGAACTTCAGTTACCTGCATATCTGATAGAAGATAGTGAGTTGACAATGCAACACCGGTTATGGATGTCCATGAAACAGTGAGTTGACTATGCAACACCTGATATGGATGTCCATGAGACAGTGCTTGTGGACGACATATTCACAATGAGTTGATGGACCAAATGTGAAATGTGCGTCCTGTGTCTGTATGGCATGAAATGATACCTATTATCTACCTACCAACTGTTGGCACTTCAGATCTTGTGCATATTTGTTGGAATGTAGTTTTCCAAATGAATGTAGTGACTAAATGGAAAATGAAAATGATCACTAAATGAAGTCTTTAAATTCATTTTTGTCGAGGAAATAATGATGTAGACCCTTGTGTTTTGTTGGAAAGTGATAAAATACGTTTAGAGCAGAACTTCAAGGCAGTGAGAATTAACCATAACAGATGAGAGAGAAAGAGAGAGATCGAAGGTGCAGGTGAGAAAAAGGGAAAGGATGTGTCGTCAAAGGTGCAGGTGTCAGAGAGATAGAGGAAGATACTTTGTGTCATCCAAGATGTGGGTTCCAAAGTCACATGTTATCATGCGCTGAGCTGCACAGGCCACACCTAAGGGCACTACTCCTTTTAGTAACAGTATCTTTGTTTCCCTTCAAATGATTTTGCTGAAATTTTACATATTTGTTTCTGTTTCTCTTGTTTTTTAAACTATTTTATTCCTGCAAACAGTTTTATTATCTAACCACAATTTTGTATGTGATTGATCATACATTTTCAAACAAATTTGAAATTATTATTCTGAATCATGATATTTGATTCTTATTTTCTGTATCTAGTCAACTGCTACTTTAAGTTTTGAACATCAATAGGTTGATGTGGTGAAATGCCTCAATGATGCGGATGGACCTCAGTGGAAGTATTCACTCTTTGGAAATCCAAGTGAAACCGAAACTTTCAGGTCTGTAGTTCCCTTTATTGCATGTAGGAC
This sequence comes from Pontederia paniculata, assembly GCA_001647135.1. Classification (NCBI taxonomy): domain Eukaryota; kingdom Viridiplantae; phylum Streptophyta; class Magnoliopsida; order Commelinales; family Pontederiaceae; genus Pontederia; species Pontederia paniculata. Next base: position 59,317 of record LTAE01000167.1, on the reverse strand, counting down.
AATTGCAAGATTATATTAAATAATGAGTTTGCATATGGCTTATCATCTTATCCGCTTTGGCACTTCATCTTCATATTCATTCTTCATGCGTGCATTCGTGGTTCTGTATATTGTGGAATATTATTGTTGTAGCTCAATGAGTGGACTACTTTTTACTCTCGAAAAAAAGTCTTCTGGAGACTGATACGTTTTATTAGGGGTGTTGGTGAACCTCATTGGGAAAATTAAAATTCCTAACCAACCTGACCTCGATTACCATTTTTATATTTTTGAATAATTTTTTATTTGCTTACTGATATTTTATGTTGGTCTTTGGTTTCATATCAATTTGTATTCTATTAATTTCCCCTTTCCATATTGTTATTGATTTCCTATTATATTTTTATTAAAAAAATAATTAAATATTCTGGTGTACTCAATTTGGTTGGGAGGATTTTGGGTCATGTCCATGAGGACCCCTATGTTTTATCCACTTAATAAGACTGACAAATATATTCATATCAAGGCTGAGCATGTAGAGAATTATTGATTCGATATCTTGCACTATTGGGGATTGACGGTTTCACAATTACTTAATGGGATAAAAATTGACTTCCACTTGAGTCGACTCACTGTACAATTAAACCAACTAAATAATCTGAAGTTACTTTAAATTCCTCAGAAACGGACCATGACAAAAAATAGGAGATTGAGATGCAAGCTTGTAACATAAAATGATCGGATTTGATCTATATCATTTGCTTATTCGGTGACGGGAAAATTATGATTTTGGTAGCTAAAGCAAGAATTATATAAAGAGAAGACATAAGTACATACAGGGTTCTTAGCCAACTCTTAAATCATGAATCCAAGTGTGGGAAAAGACAATGACATCTCTTATCTTGTGCTTTATTGCTCACTTGGTGATGATGATTTGTGATTTTTGTTTACTTTTTATCTATAGATTTGATAACATCCCTAGCTTACCATTTGTTCAATTTACTTCGTCAATCCTTCTATTCTGGTAGATGAGATATGATATCAGCTTCAAAACCTTGGTAAACTTCATTTCAGGAGGAGGTGTCTTGTTGCTGAAACCCTTGCTGAAAAGCATTTTGATCAGGCTTTCAAAGTAATTTGTGAATTTAACCTACGAGGTATTAGCATTTCCATCATCTTTCCATTCTTAATCACCTTGGTCCTAGTACCTTTGCTTTAATAGGCTAGATAAATTGTGCCCATAACTTTGAACAGTGATGCTAGTTGTGCAGTTATACCTCTGTAGCTATGTCTAGTATTTACTGTCTGTCCATATTTCAGCTGTTGACATCTATGCCGGGGTAGCAGCTTCCCTTGCTGAGAGAAAAAAAGGTACACAGTTAACAGAGTTTCTGAAGAATATTAAAGGCACAGTACCAGAAGATGATTGGGATCAGGTAAAGTGTTCTTCCTCTCCATCTCTCAGTTGCTAATGCTACACTTTTTTATATTTTTTGAAAGAACACTTTTTTTTATATTGATCTCAAGTGAATCTTCATGTTTGGTGATAAAGGCTCATCATATTAAATGGGTTCTTCTAGCTAAGTCCTATGCGTTATGTCAAACTCAAAGTACCAATATGCATCAGAATCATATGAAACACACGAGTGTTTGGGATCTTAACAAAATGAGACATTTCGATGTTAATAAAGTCCAAACTGGCCAGGATCACTATGATTTGAAAGTTCGAGAATTTAATCACGCTTCTAGTTAATTTACCATTTTGTGACCTTTTCTCATCTTTTCAGAGATGAGCACTGTTGCTTGATGTATCACATGCTAACTAACCACCTCTTTAAAATTCAGGTTCTTTTTGCTGCCATTGCTGTATATGCCAACAAACACAAAGAACGCCCTGACCGTCTTATAGATATATTGATTAGTCCCCACAGGTAAGATTTTTCATCCTTGCTTTGAACAAGAACTTTACATTTTTTGAAAAGTACTTTTACATATCATGCTGTCATATTTTTTGCTACTTCGGATGAGTAAATTGTTCTTACTTCTGCATATACTTCAGTATCAGAGATGATATTAAATTATTAATGTATTAAATGAAGTGTTCCTTTTGAATCGTATATGTCTAATAATAATAATAAACGATGATACATATGTTTAGCTCCTCCTTGTCATCCTTCAGTCCTTTAAAAAAAATGATGATGACAGTGAATATGAACTTTGGAGCCTGTAGATGATGAAGGAAATCCTTGGTGGAAAAAAAACATGATAAAGGAAATCAGGGTAAACTTTGGAGTATGCGAACCATGTATGCCCAATTCCTAACTGTTTCATCTGCAACTGGTCGATATTATCTGATTAATATAGATGTGTCACTAATTCTCAAAAATAACATAGACATGGCACTATTCTCATAAAGCAGGATTGACAAGTAGTTCTATGTTGTCACATCTTGATCTTCGCTTTAAATATTTGGAGATCGATGCCATATTTTTTTTAGTGTCCGTTATGTGTTCTCTCATGACATTTCTTTTATTACAGTCTCTATTCAACATGTTCTTAATCTTTCTTTTGCAGGAAAGTTTTAGCTTGTGTTGTATGCGGTCGTCTAAAGAGTGCTTTCCACATAGCATCCCGAAGTGGAAGTGTTGCAGATGTTGAATATGTTGCCCATCAGGTTTATGCCATTAACTTCTTGTATTGTAGTCATGCTTTTCTTCCTTTGGTCTTCTGTTCTTTTTCTTTTGCCTTCGGTATTTGATACTGTTAACTTCTTGTATTGTAGTCATGCTTTTCTTCCTTTGGTCTTCTGTTCTTTTTCTTTTTCCTTTGGTATTTGATACTGAAGAATTGATATTGTTTCGTAATTGTTTTGATATCTGCACTGCTAACGCATTTACAGTTAACTGAGCATTATTATATCTTCAGCATGCAGAACTAACTTTCTCATTAATGTGGCACAGAGTGTTGCCATTCTATTTTTTTCTTTTACTCAAAGTTTTAGACAGACCATGCTCAAAGTATTTTCTTTGCTAGAAGCAACAAATTGGATTTGGTTTATTTTTAGAATTCTCTGCATATGGTTGTTTCAGGGCCTCAGGCGCATCTTTTTACTTGTAGTACTAGAATTAACTTCCCTCTTGCAGGCAACAAGGCCAAATGCATCGCAGATTTTGTTCGGTTTCCTTTTATTTAGGGAAAAAAAAAGCTCAACTTTGTTTAACTTCTTGCAGGCATCTATCGCAAATGCATTGCCTGTCGTCGACATGTGCAGGCAATGGTTGACCCAGTACAGATTTGGCACGTGATTTTTTCATCGTTTAAAGTCCGGCAAGTTGATCTTTGTACATGAAGAAGGGAAAATTTTTATGTCGTCATAAACTTATTTCCGTGTAAAGATGATAAAAAGGTTTGCCCACAGCTCCAGTTGAAAATATACAGCAATGATCAAGCAGGCAGTTGTATTACCCATCATACTCGCCTGTACTGGTCTCTCTGTGAGAATTTTGTATTTATACCGAGATCTGGAAGCTTATTTCCTGTAAATGAACATTCAATTAATCTCAGCAATACACCTGCGTTGTTTATGTGATATTTACAGTGTTGAGTCGGGCATTTCTTTGGTCTTTGAGTTACAAAAGTGGGTATATTGTTTCGCACTTATTTATGCTTGGAAAATTATGGTCATCTGCTGCAGGTTTTTGGAATCAGAAAAGAAACAGCTATTTGCCGAGTTAATCTTTAAGAAAAAACAACTTTATACATACTGTGTTGGGTCATAGCCTTGAAAAGAAAGTTCCCTGTTTGAAAAGAACACTCTCCATTGTGGAAATTATATTGAAATATAGTTAATAAACGTGCGATGTAATTTTAATTTGAAACATGATAGAATCCATAAAATTAGTTTTGAATAAGAATTATTTGTCATTCTTTAAATCGAGTGTGCATAACATAGCACGTCATTTTAGTTATTGATTTTAAATTAAAATTATTAATTAAATTTGATTCAATCAAAATGAAAATGGGAAATAATTAAGTATGATCATTGATTTAAACCTAATGATTATAATTAATACGTTTTATGAGATGCAGTGCAAAATGTTATGCACCTTCATTAATCTTATATATTTATATGAAAAAGAGAATACTATACCCTACTCTTGCCCTCATATATATTATTGAGACTTAGGACGTCCGGAGTCTTGGTGAGAAGACGAGTCTTGGGTGTCCACTCGTCTTCTCACCAAGACTCCGAAAGTCCTTTGTCTTCTCCTGATGTCAACCGGTCGTCCGCACTCGACATGCGGTCGATCACTCATCCACTTGCCTTCTGCTTTGGTCGTCCGTTGTTTTCTCACAAAGCATGACTTTTACCTCATCAAACCTACAGTCGTCCGCTCTTCAACCTCGGGCGACCTCGTCCACTGTCTTCTCACAAAGCATGATTTCACTTCAACAGCGGGAGACAGAGCAGCAGCGGTAGCGGGCGGCGGCGGCGGTAGCGTCGAGCAGCTGCAGCGGAGGTGTCGTCGAACAGGGCGGCGGCGTCGGCAGCGTCGGGTAGGGAGGTGGCATCGTCGAGCAGCAGCGGGAGACAGAGCAGCGACGGCGGCGACAGCGCACAATGTGAGGAGAGAGAATTTTTTCCATATGCCGAACCGTTTTTAGACATTTTTTTTCTTATGAATCAGATTGAATTTTTTTGATTCGGCCTCTTAGCACTCCAGCCATAGATGCTTAATCCAACAACTGCATATCAACGAGACAAGTTGTCCCCTACTTAAGTAGGGGAGAGCACCATTAAACCCATATATATATAATATGTATTTTTGTAATGCGCTCCCTGTGCTTCCAAAAATGTATTTAGGCTCAGTCTTGCTTCTGATCTCTGCTAAATTAACAATAACAATAAAGATCGACCAAGATTACTTGCTTGTAACCTCACTTTTTTACTCATTTTTATTTTATTTATTTATTTATTTATTTATTAGACTCGAGGAGAAAAAGATATTGACCGGTGGAGTAAATTAAAAGACCAAAAAAACTCCAAATTTATCCTCGTCCTCCTCTTCATCTACCGTCTACAAATCACCTTCTCCTCTCGGCCTTCCATTTTCTTGTTCCTTTTTGTTTTGCGCGGGCAAACGACGAGCACGTCCAACCGTTTTTTGAAAACCTCCCTTCTCATGAAATCACTCCGTGCCTCACACTACTCCAGTGCCGACGACGATGACGCCGGCCACCACCGCCGCCGCAACTCCCGCCCCAAGGAGCTCGCCGTCTCCTGCATGCTCAACACCGAGGCCGGGGCCGTCATAGCCGTCATCCGCCGCCCCCCTGTCGATGCCTTCGGCGTCCTCTCCGCCTCCCCTGACGACTCCGCCAGCGGCCGCCTCCTCTTCTCCCTCAAGTCCCTCCGCGCCATCATCTTCCACCCGCTCCGCGGCGAATGGCGCACCACCAACCCCTCCGTCTACCTCGCCCCGTTCCTCGACGTCATCCAGAGCGACGACGTCCCCGCCGCGGCCACCGCCCTCGCGCTCTCCGCCGTCCTCAAGATCCTCAAGCTCGAGGTCTTCGACGAGCGCACCCCCGCCGCCCGCGACGCCATCCACTCCATCGTCTTCGCCCTCACCAACTGCCGCCTCGAGCGCACCGATCAGTCCTCCGAGGACGCCGTCCTCATGCGTGTCCTCCACGTCCTGGTCGCGCTCATGCACGCGCGCACCTCCGTCCTGCTCACCGACCACGCCGTCTGCACCGTCGTCAACACTTGCTTCCAGGTCGTCCAGCAGTCGCTGCACCGGGGCGAGCTCCTGCAGCGGAACACGCGGCACTCCATGAACGAGCTCATCCAGGCCATCTTCACCCGCCTGGCGGAGGTTACCGGCAACTCGGGGACGCCGGACGCCGACGACGACGGCGGCGGCCATGCGTCCGGGGGCTACGGGGCGCGGTGCATGATCGACATCTTCAACTTCCTCTGCTCAATGCTCAGCGTGAGGGAGATGCCGGAGTCATCCGGCGACGATTTCGGCATGGCCAACTCCGACGAGGATGTCCAGCTCTTCGCGCTGACGCTGATCAATTCGGCGGTGGAGTTGGGAGGGGAAGCCATTGGAAAGCACCCAAAGCTTCTCCATATGGTGCAGGACGACCTCTTCTACCATTTGATCCATTTCGGGACGCGTTCGAGCCCTCTGCTGCTCTCCATGATCTGTAGCACAGTTCTGAACCTGTACCAATTCTTGCGCCGGTAATGACTGCAAAAAAAAAAAAACTCGCAAAACTTTTGCAGGAAACGCACGTAATAATCTCAATAACTTGCAGGTGTCTTAGGCTGCAACTGGAAGCATTCTTCACGTACGTGCTCCTAAAGGTGGCGTCCGGGCAGAACGGGGTGCATGTGCAGGAGGTGGCCATAGAAGCGATCGTAAGCTTCTGCCGGCTGCCGCCGTTCGCCATGGAGGCGTACGTCAACTACGACTGCGACCCGATGCGGCACAACGTGTTCGAAGAAGTGGGGAAGTTGCTGTGCAAGACGGCGTTCCCGGTGAGCAACACGGCGAGCCCGATGCAGGTCCAGGCCTTCGAAGGCCTGGTCGCCGTGATCACCACCATTGCCGACAACATCGAGGTGACCAGAGCCCCCAACCGCGACGCCTACAACATCGACGACTCGGAGTACAAGCCCTTCTGGTCCGAGAGGTGCGAGAGCTACGACAACCCGGAGAACTGGGTCGAGTTCGTCCGGCTGCGGAAGCTGAAGAAGAAGAAGATAATGATCGCGGCGAACCATTACAACCGGGACGAGAAGAAAGGCTTGGCCTACTTGAACGTGTCCCACGTCGTGCCGACGCCGCCGGAGGCGAAGAGCTTGGCCTACTTCTTCCGGTACACCCGCGGCCTGGACAAGGTCAAGATCGGGGACTACCTCGGCGACCCGAACGAGTTCAACATCAACGTGCTCAAGGAGTTCACGGACACCTTCGACTTCTCCGGCGTCATCCTCGACACGGCGCTCCGGTGCTACCTCGAGACGTTCCGGCTGCCCGGAGAGTCCCAGAAGATACAGCGGATCCTGGAAGCCTTCTCTGATAGATTCTACGAGCACCAGACCAACGGCGTCTTCGTGAACAAGGACGCCGTCCTCGTCCTGTGCTACTCAGTCATCATGCTCAACACCGACCAGCACAACCCGCAGGTGAAGAAGAAGATGACAGAGGAGGAGTTCATAAGGAACAACAGGTCGATCAACGGCGGCGCGGACCTCCCGCGGGAGTTCCTCTCCGAGCTCTTCCAGTCGATATCGACCAACGCGATCACGATCTTCGAAAGCGGCGGTCTGCCGACGGAGCTGAACTCGACGCAGTGGAACGACCTCATCAAGAGGTCGAGGGTCGTGGAGCCGTTCATCGTCTGCGACTACAAGCACAAGCTGAGCCGCGAAGCGTTCATCACCATCTCCGGGCCTTCCGTCGCCACCCTCTCGGCCATATTTGAGCACACCGACGACGAGGACACGCTTCCCGACTGCGTCGAGGGCCTCATCTCCATCGCGAGAATAGCGAGGTACGGATTGGAGGACGTCCTCGATGAGCTCCTCTCCTGCTTCTGCAAGTTCACCACCCTCCTCAACCCTTACGCCACCGCCGAAGAGACGCTGTTCACGTTCAGCCATGAGATCAAGCCGAGGATGGCCACTGTGGCCCTGTTCACCATTGCCAACAGGTTCGGGGAGTCCGTCCGAGGCGCGTGGAGGAACCTGGTCGACTGCCTCCTCAAGCTCAAGAGGTTGAAGCTGCTGCCCCTCTCCGTGATCGACCCGGAGAGCTCCTCCGCCTCGGAGTACGAAGCGCCCACCAAGTCCGAATCCGGCGTCATCTTCCCTTCGTCCCACAACGGCGCCGGCGGCGGCCGCTCGCTCTCGGGACTGATAGGGCACTTCTCGCAGCTCATGTCGCACGACGGCGGCGCGGACTCCATGCTCAACGCCGGGAGCGAGTTCGAGAACAACCTCAAGCTGATACAACAGTGTCAGATAGGGAACATATTTAAGGAGAGCTCGAAGCTGCCGGACGAGTCGCTGCAGAACCTTGGACGGGCGCTCATATTTGCTGCGGCCGGGAAAGGCCAGAAATTTAGCACTCCGGTGGAAGAAGAGGAGACGGTCGGCTTCTGCTTGGACCTGCTCATCATGATCACGTTGGCCAACCTTCAGAGGTTCTCGGCCTTCTGGCCTCAGTTCCATGACTGCTTCACGGTGGTCTCGCAGCTGCCACTCTTCTCTCCGTCGCCGTTCGCCGAGAAGGCGATCATCGGACTGTTCAAGATCGCCGTCAAGCTCTTCGCCATGCCATCTCGCCTTGACAAGCTGCCCGAGGAGCTCATCTTCAAGTCCATAAACCTCATGTGGAAGCTGGACAAGGAGATCCTGGACACCTGCTGCAAGTGCATAGCGGATTCCATCGCGCAAATCCTCAACGATCGGACGGCGAGCATCCAGACGATGTTCGGGTGGAAGACTGTCCTGCACCTCCTGTCGGTCTCCGGCCGCCACCCGGAAACCTTCGACCAAGCGGTGGAGGCGCTGATCAAGCTGATGACCGAAGGCACGTACGTGACGAGGTACAACTACGCGTACTGCATCGAGGCGGCGTTCAACTTCTCGGCTCTAAAGATCAGCCCCGTCGAGAAGAGCTCCAAGATCTTGGACCTCATGGCGGACTCGGTGAGCTGGTTGGTCCAGTGGCACAAGTCCGGGTTCTCCGACCCCGGGAGCGGCAACAGCAACTCGAGCATCTCGTCCATGGACGAGGGGCAGAAGATGGCGGGCGGCGGCGGCGGCGGCGGCAACATCGCGGCCAACCTGTTCGTGAAGCTGGTGGACGCGCTGAGGAAGATAAGCCTGGTCCGGCGAGAGGAGATACGGAACCTGGCGGTGGCGCAGCTGCGCAAGTGCTTCGCGGGGGCGGAGGAGCTGGAGCTGACGCCGGCGAGCTGCCTGGGGTGCTTCAACCTGGTGATCTTCGCCATGGTGGACGACCTGCACGAGAAGATGTTGGAGTACTCGAGGAGGGAGAACTCGGAGCGGGAGATGAGGAGCATGGAAGGGACGCTGAAGGCGGCCATGGAGCTGCTGGTGGAGGTGTACACGCAGTTCATGGTGCCGCTGTCGCAGAGCCCCGGATTCAGGAGCTTCTGGCTGGGGGTGCTGCGGCGGATGGATACGTGCATGAAGGCGAACCTGGGGGACGAGGTCGGAGTGCTCCATGACTTGGTCCCGGAGCTGCTGAAGAAGATTATAGTGGAGATGAAGGAGAAGGGCGTCCTCGTGCAGCGGGAAGGCGACGAGCTCTGGGAGATCACTAACATTCAAATCCAGTGGATAGCGCCTGCCGTCAAGGAGGAACTCTTCCCTGAGGACTACTGATAGATTTGATCACTAGTTTTATATTATATATATATGAGAGAGAGAGAGAGAGAGAGAGAGAGAGAGAGAGGAACTCTTCCCTGAGGGGTACTGATTGATTGATCACTAGTATATATATTCATATATATATATATGAAATAGAGAGAGATGCTTTACACTGTACTCTCATGTCAACACTGTACTCTCATGTCATTATTTGGGCTTTGACATGATTTAGCTAGTGTTTACAATAGTTAAGTTTAATAGTGGAATTTTTTTCACGGTTGAAGTCTCGACTCACCATCGAGCCAGACTATTTTGATGTCCTCGGATCGCGTGCCTGGCTGTGGCAAGTGAGGCTCCCAGCGGAGATTTTCTGCGTTCACATGGGCTCGAACTCGAGACCTCGTGGAATTTTGATTGAGAAAACAACAGTCCGGAGATTATTTGTGTTTTGGAATCTGATTGAAACAATTACAATTCAAAAACAAAAATAATGGTGAACGAGAATTGCTACTTTGATCTTTTTTTTTCTTTTGAAATCTGAGACGTTGATAGGATCCATGGAACTAGCTGGAAATAAGGGCTAATTCCATCCCTAGTTCATGGTTCTTATGTGTGCATTAATCAGAAGCATGATGTGCATGGAGCAAATAAGGGCGCCAGTCCCTGTGATGTGCAATGAGAACCATCAGTTAGCAACAAACAACTGCTACATCATCATCATCATCATGCACCTGCAAGATTTGGCTTCGCATGGATCGAAACAAGAAACATATTCAAATATGAAAAAAAAAAATATTAAAACGTGATATGCTAAAAACTCATTCTTCAATGTGTTTTTATCCAAGAGCATATTATGAATACAAGAACCCCCTCTCTCTGAGAAGGGAAAACTCTTGAGTCGAATGATACATCTGAAGCACTGTTTTTTCTTCTATCAATTTATGCGAGCAATGATACAAAAGTCACAAAATTCACAGCAATTTGTTACCATTCCAACTTCCGACGATGCGTTCCCAAAACTCCAGTACGGCCGCTAAATAAATTCCTATTACGTGTGATGAATGCTCATCCAAAGACAGTAAGGTATAATGAGCCAATTACAAACCTACAACAGGAAGAACAGATATCAGTAGAAGGACAAAATCTACTTAGCCTCTGAATAAATTGATCTATTTTGGAATAGCATCATCAGAAATGGGCCTGTGTGAAATCATATATTAGTTGGAAGGATAAAAACGACGAATGCAATTGTTCCTAATTAACTGTCGAGTATTATATGAGGAGTATTTCCTAAATATTAATCAACTGCTATCGCATAAATGAAATTTGAGAAATCAAGATACTTCAACTTCAGAAGCCAATGGAAGAATGGTAAGATAGAGGAACAAATGTACAGAAGGAAATAGATTTGGCATACTTTTCTTTTAGAACAAGAAGTCCTAAAATACTAAATTATCAACAATAAAGTTAAGGCTCTGTAATGAATCTCAGCTATTAAAGTGTTTCAGGGAGAACACAGCATTCAGGAGGTACATAATTATAGAAATCTACTCAGTGGTGTCATAAAATTAAAGAGAAAAAGATGACATCTAAGGAGGACTATCGTTCTAATTTATAATATTAAAAGAACTTGTCAAAATTCAACCAGGATTTCAAACCCAATTTGTCAATGCTTGGCTTAAAAACCCTCTAAGATAAAAAGGCTGTCTTAAGACAATCTTGTGTAACAAGATCAAATGAAAATCAACTGAGCCTTCTAAATCTTAGAGCTAACATACAATTTAACTTTTGTATAATGCTAGGTCGACAAAGAAAAGGCATACCACATGCACTAAGTTCCCTTCCCAATTAACAGTGTTAGTAAGGAGTAGAAACATAACAGAGAGGCTGTTTCTACGCCTCAAACTCACATGCATTATGTCATAGAGCAACATAATGCTAACTTGTAATAAATGAAAAAGAAAAAAAAACTAAGCAAGCTTTAAGAGACCCAATGTTTGCCGTTTGCACTTGAAAGATGCAAGTTCATGCATGCAGGCAAAACAAGAAAAATGATAATAAGCTTGGCCTGGTTGCTCCAGTCAATGGATTTGGAACCTACAAAGAAGGTTCAATCTACAAACCCCATTTCCACTGCTCCATAAGGCTAAAATTTTCAATTACCATAGGCCACCATGGGAGTTAATATCAACTATTACTTTGATTAGCTACTGCATCTTCGCTTCTTCAACAAACATATTTTTTTTGGAAGTTCAATGAGCCTAATATGATACATCAAACCTCACCATATGGACAGTAGTATATCAGTGTATTAGAACATATTATGATGGAAGTAACATATCTTCATTTCATTCTAAAATATGAAGTTCAGCAGTCAGGACCCTGTAGGTCATGCATAAAAACATATTAAAGTCTTAAGGTGTGTACACATGGGATTTGAAGGTTACCTTTTAGAATTCCAGCTTAATACATCTCATCCCATGACCCAAATGCTAACTACAAGGACCCAAAGATAGAATGCCTATTAAAATAATATTTGATTAAAGATTTCCAATACCAATCTCCATGATCTATCATGCACAAATGCAAATTTATATAGTAGAATAGATTACCCAAAATTCTGTTCCGGATCTCTACACTCTCAGATCATTTTAGGAGTCCTCAAATTAATAAGAAAATTTAAGAGGCTTAAGTCTAAAAATTAAGTATAACGGAACTCGAAAAATAAATAAGGTTTGTGTTTTTCCAACTATCATAACTTGTTAACCATTTTTGAAATGATAACCTTGAATGATTAACAAGAAAGTTCAACACATGACACATTAGAAGTCCAAATATAAGCAAAAACAAACTGAGGCAACTGTGATGCTTACCTACCCGCTTAAGTTCTCGGCAGAACCACTGTTGTCATCATCATCATCATTATCATCATCATCCTCGTCGTCTACCTCATCTTCGTCATCACCGTTGTCCCCTTCTTCCTCCCTTAGCTTTGCAATCTCTGCTTGAGCCCTTTCAAGAATCTGCTTCTTCTGAAGCTCCAAATCCCTCTGGAACTCCTTTCTCATTTGCTCCAACTCAGCCATCTGCTGTCTCTTGCTATTCTCCATCTTCTCATATATCTCCCCAAACTTCTGAATTGAATCAGCAAGCATCCTGAAAGAAGAATCAGAGCTCCTAGAGGCATTTCCCCTACTTGGCGGAAGCCCATCAGAGTCATCTTCCTCATCATCACCATCATCCTCTGTACCAGTATCCCCGGGACTGTCCCTCATCTCATCATTTCCATTCACACAATTCTTGTAGCCTCTAGAGCTAGCAAAAACGTATTCCCCAGCATCAACGCCGCAAGCTAACTTCGGTGGCTGATGATGCTGCCGCTGCCTGCCAATTGCAGGTGGTGCTTGGGGCGGCGTTGACATCAACGCATCCATCCTCTGGAAATATACCCACTTGCTGCTGGAATCACCATGAGGGTCCGTGGCCATCCTCGATTTCTCCTTCTTGTACTTCTTTTTTAGCGTGTCAACCCGATTCCGACACTGGGCGTCAGATCTACTGACCTTGGAGGCCTGCGAGACAATCTTGGCAACCTCGCTCCACTCATCAGATCGGATGCTCTTGCGGCCATTCTGCACGTAGCGATTGCCCCATGCGTCGAGGAGCACAAAGGTGGCGTCTTCGGACCAATCCGTGGTCGAGCTCCGGGCAGGGGGCTTGGCAGGGACCGCTGCTTGAGGAGGCACACGAGGGGCGAATTCGAATCCCAGGGCGTTCCTGTCGATCTTCCTCCGCTTTGAGGAAGAGGAGGACGAGAAGTGGCCGCGAGGGTTCTGAGGGTGATAGGAATTGGGGGGATACCTCTCGTCGTCGTCGTCCATGGACGGAGGAAGACGACGACGGCGACGGAGGGAGGAGGAGGAGAAGGAGATGAGGAATTGGAAACCTGCGCCTGCGTTCGATCGGGAAAAGTAATGGAACCCTAACTTTGTTTTGTTGTTGCATGAATTGGGGAAAAGAAACGACCCGTTTCCGCTGACTTGTTACATGGACCGGACGGGCCGGTTCTGGTCCAGGTCGAAGCCCATATGGGCCCTGTCTCCAAAAGTGTTTAGCATATGAGCCAAATTTATTCATAATTTTGATTCAAAAGAATCAAATGTAATATCGAAAGAGATACGATAAGTCACTTTTATTCGAAATTATTATTAATTTTACTGTGTTAGATATGTATAATGCTAAAGTGCACAATATTTTCTTTTTAATATTATAAATATAAGTTAAAATATAATTTAATATATATTTATTAATTAATATATATGACTTAATAAGCTATTAAGATAGGCCAGACTTCTTGAATTTAATAAACAAGTCAGGCCAAACTTAATTTTTAAGCTTATTATAAGCCTTTGACCTACCTCGTTTATTAAACTTTTTAAATAGGTCTGGCATATTTAAGTGTTGGCCTAGCTCGGCTCCGCTCGTGTCCACCCCTACTTACAAATAACTCTAAAAATAATAATAATGAAGGTACTACTTAGATAGATAATAGATAGATAACACTGCATTTTCCAAACAAAAAATAGTGAAGGTACTACTTATTTAAATAAATAATATTATATTATCTATTTTATTAATAATAGAATATTAAATTTATGATGAATGAAAAAAAATTAAAAGAAATAAAAATATACAATATATTATGATAATATAGTGTTACTTACTTAAGTAGGTAACACCTCTATTTCAACAAATACATTTAATTTCGAATTTCTAAAATAAACTTTCTCTAATTAAGTACTTTCTTTCTTCCTCTTGTTTTATTTTAACAAATACAAAATAATAAAATGGGATCCACCACTCTCCATTTGAATTTTTTAATTTTTAAAATCAAACAGATAAAAATTAAAATACAGTGTTTGAAAATTTGAGAAATCTAATCGGATAATATTAATTTGTGCAGGTAAACTAAAAATATGTTCTGATACGGGGAGAGGAAAATGAAATTAACCTCTAAAACATACTTTATCAATGCAGGGTTAGATATTGAAGTAGCCAATAAACTTGAGCTCAAGTTTTAAAATTATCACAGATGATGTTTCGTCGCTTATCTAGAATTATGAAAATAGTTTGCCGTAAATCACACCAATACTTTTTTTTTGAAAAAAAAAAAATACCCTATCTTAGTTTTTTTTGGAGGAAATTGGAAATAGTTCACCCCTATCATGCACTTCTTTTATCACAGATGAATTGACACATCATGGTTAATCAATTCACCCAAATGATACTTGAGAATTAAGTGACCATCAGAATAATGAGTTAACTTCCATCGAAAAATAAAAAAAAGTTTTCAATACAATTACGATCGAATTTATTATTTAACGATGAGTTCATACATTCTCATCGAATCAAGTAATAAACCACATTATCACTCATATTCTTTTAAAAATAATCTCAACTTTATTTTTTTCTTGATTGCCCCACGGTATCCAGGGCTACTAGTACTCGACCAGACTTTGGTGGGTGAAGCTCCCAATAAAAAATTATTGCATCCATGAGACTCAAACTTGAGACCTCTTTTAGAAAAGACGGGGAGAAGCTTCCTACCACTCCACCCCACCCCATTAGCAATCTCAACTTTATTTTTATTTTGCAGCTGATGTCTTAAAAGCTTTATTTATACCTGAAAATATTATGACATATCAAGATGTTCCATTCAAATACTCATTTCTTAACATAACCAACAGATAATTGAATGTTCGAATAAAGAAAGAGCTAAAACATCAAAGTATTGAGCCTGTGGCAACAGCATTCAATAGGCACATTGAAAAATAAGGTGGGCGTTATTATTCATGAGATCAGTAAAATAGAACTGCGACTTCTCAGTTAAACACCACAACTCGTGGTGCAACATGATAACAATAGTTACACATTCTCAGTAGATATTAATAACTTCAGTGAACAAATTTAACCCCACAGTGATTGTTAGCAATTACTCTTTACCTACTGTGAAACTCATGGTGTAAAATAATCAGAAAATCAAGACAAAGGTACAAACCATATCCACCAAAAAAGCAAGTGGATATTAGATCCTCTACCTCATAACTACAAAAGCTTGAAGGATGTTTACTTCTTGGCTTCTCCTGACTTGCCTCCCTTGGCAGGAGCGGATTTTGACTTTTTCGGTTGTTGCTCCGAGGCTCTTGATCCTATGATATTGCAGATAGGTTGATCTGGCGATTGGAGAAGCTTGAGCGCAGGATGAACTTTGAGGTCCTTCATCAACAGCTTTTCGCCAACATCCAACTCACTCAAATCGACATCAATGTATGGTGGAATAATGTCAGCGGGGCACAGGTACTTCACTGTCCTTTTAATGGTGTTCAAGTAAGAACCTGGTGCATAAATAATTATTAATCCGCAGCTATTTTCCGATGTGGATTATCTTACAACAAAAGCCAAAGTATCTTTGGTTATTGAAGCTGTTTAAATCTAGCAACGATCAACCGTGCAATGAGCAGAGCATATTTCTTCCAACGTGTTTCCTTCCAGAAGACAACAATGACTCTTTTCGGTAACAAAAGACAATTGTAACTAGGGCACAGTTGAATGATGAGTATAAAAATTGAATGTAGTAGAACGAACCATAAGATAACAGAAGTATCTCTCACATCTAGTTAGTCCTGTTAAAAGTTGGGGCTACCAAACATATGGTCAAAGGATTTTTTTAAAGAAAGGAACCGCAATCCATTTTTGTTGCAAAGGAATACATTACTCCAATTACAGATTTACAACAGATACACTTCCTTGACAATACACACAATTTGATTTTAGTGCGACAATACACACACTTGTAACCACACTGATAATGCTCACATGCCAGGAGACTGTAATTTACAATTTATGCCATTTCCTACCAAAAATATGCCAGGAGACTCTTCAAAAATTACTCTATTATTTTGTCTAAGCTACCTTTTGTATTAACTAAGTAGAGCTCTGAGATAATACTGTGAATGCAAACCAACAGGCATTGTGGAAAAGAAAGCACATAAGAATCAGAAATAATGCATTTGTAATTGTTACTATTACTACTTATTGGAAGACAATGCAGCACATTAAAAAATGTGCACTTACCAACTAGATTGAATGTATTAGATCTGTAAAATAATGTAAGAGAAAGATATTATGTCAGGAGCAACACTGAAGCCTTGGGTACAAGAGAAGGAGGACATTATTCCTCAATCCAAATGTATATAGTCACATCCTAATGTTTATCCAGAGGTTGACGTAACATAATGTATCTGATGCAACTCATACTTCAAATGAGAATAACTTTCAGAAGAAAAAGTATACAAGTAGTTTTTTTAAAGATCTAACAAGTAGTTTATAAAGAAAAAGGGTGGAAAATAGTACATAGTTTTGTTCCAAATATTAAAAGAAAATGTACTGGTTTAAAATTGATCATGGACATGCAATAACAAAATGAGAATAGTGGTATCAAGTTGATATGCATACCTTTTCTAAGCCCAGGAGATGCATCCTCTCCCCTGTATACAAGTGGAACATCAACCTTCAACAATGCTGAGGAAGGAGCTCTAATAAACGTCACGTTCAGAGGTGCATCTGTGCCCGAATGGAGATGCAACTAACATATCAAAATAGAGACTAATTAAAGTTTGAAATCCACATTAGAAGCAAACATCGAGTAACATTTAGTTACACAAATGGGGAAAAAGTTACCATGATCTCCATTGAAAAATAATCATTACAATGAACAAATATCCATTTAGCAGTAAAGGACTAATGAAGGACGACCCTTGTTAGTTCCAGAAGTCCATTAAAAGCACCATTATTTGAACCTTACATTTTTGTGTAACTCATATCTTTATCCTATGAAATTGAACCTTAAACTTAACAAAGACATAATAGAAACTTGTTTCCACAAATCTTAAGATAACTTGATTTTAGCCATAATTGCAAGTTCATTTTCTTTCTAGACTGTGGTAAGAACATGATCCATACATGATTTTCTAAAAAGCATTCATTGTGCATAACGTGTGCAAACAGCTAACGGAGGATGTTAAATCGCAACCAGTCTGTTTTGGATGACACAAAATTCTAGTTTTTTTTTTCTGATTCTACACTAACATGGATAATATCCAAGTTGGACATTTCCGATGGCAACTTGACAAGGGAAGAAACCAGCAAAAAACTCGCAGCTCCAGTGATTTTGAACTAAGGTTACATAACAAAACAGGGTTAATAAGAAAATATTGATCGTTGGAATCCAGGTATCTGAAATTTTGGTGAATGATTCTCCTTGTTGACACATTCTGTTCTCAGTGCTCGGCTACCAAAATGTTGCTCAGCTTCTCTTTCCTTCCTAAACATGACGGACCAAAAGGACAAGAACAATTCAAAGCAATCTAACAGTCTTCTAGGATCAAAGAGACTAATCATCTCTTGAGAACATATAATTTTGTTAGTTAATTAGATATCTTTCGATACGATTAGATGATGCAAAGATTAAAAATCGAAATTGATTGGTTTAAAAATAAATTAAAAATGCATCTAAGAATCATGTTTCTATGATACCTTTCTCGGCAAGACGCGGACTTTCTCGATGAGCTCGCCGGAATCGCCGAACTCGGATCGGACCTCGAGATCGAAGAGCCTGGAGAGGAAGAAGGACCGGCCGAGGTGGTCGACGAGCTTCCGGATCTGTTTGGCCTGGACGGAGATGAGCCGCTTGTTGCCGCCCTCCTGCCCATTGGCCTGCTCGAAGACGATGCTCGGCACTCTCCCGGCCTTCCTCTCCTTGGCCGAGATGTTGGATCCAGACCTCTCCCGGGGCACTGCCAGGATCAACTCGGCGTGCTTCGCGTCCGGCCGCGGGAACCCCTCCAGATACTCGAGAGGCGCCAAGGGATCCACTAACGGCGGCTCTTCCCTCGCCAGGACTGCGGCCGCCGCACTAGAGAAAGTGCGGAGGCGGAAGCATGCGAATCTTAGGGCTTCCGGCGATCGGCGGAGGAGCATCATGTCGCCGGCGTTAGTGTGCGGCGAGAAAGCAAATGAGAGAGAGAGAGAGGAGAGAGAGAGAGCAGAGGGGTTTGTGGACACTGAGCAGAGGGGTTTATGTCCAAGAATGACGACAAGGGCGAACCGTCGGATCACGATCATGCGGAGGTCTTTTGCGCTGGTTTCGAGCATGAGTTCGAGTTCGAGTTCGGTTTCGGCTTCGGGTTCGGGTCCGACGGCCTCAATGTTGTAATGTTTTCTTTTTTTTTTTTTTTGTCTCTGAGTAGAATCCTGATGTTCAAAGTTACTAACATTCGACGAATTTAGTATTCAAACGAGTGCGACAAAGATAAATCTTGATTAAATTGAAGACGTCGGATTCAAACTTCGGCTTCTCAGTTCGGAACACAGATTCAATAATTATATGTACCAATCTATTTTCTTTTTTAGTACAATAATTTATTTTTTTTCAAATATATTTGAAAATAATTTATCAGATTTGTGTATTTTTTTAATATAAAAGCACATCCGTTGATTAATTTTAGGTTATTTAAATTTACATATTTCCTCTTTCGTTTGCGACAATTTATGCAAACTATTTAAAAAAAAAGAAACCAACCTGTTCGATAAAAATATGATGATTGGATTTTATGTAAACTCAAATTTATTCATCAGCAAGGAAAAAAAACCGGATAAATAACAATTCACCAGAAACAACGAGAAACGATGGGATAAAAGATGAAAAAAACATAAATAATGTATTCATCAATAATAGTAGGAGTGTTCATCGGGTCGGATCGGTATGAACCCGATGATTCGAATCGATCCCATCTCAATTGAGTCGAATCGGATCGTTGGTCGGATCGAACCTGAATCGATCCGTCTATAAACCAATCATCAACGGATCGAATACGAGTTTCAATTTTTCAAATTCGATCAATCCGATCCAACCCGATGACCTAAAATTTTATAATTTTTTTTATTAATTTTAAAATATCAAAAAAAATATATATTTCTTTATTTTTAAAATATAATTAATGTTAAGTATTATAAAAAAATAATTAAAAATATATGAAAAAATTTAATCGAATAAATTGATAACCCGACTTGATCCAATTCGATCCAATAAAAATCAGATTAGATAAGTTTCGATGATTACTTTGTCATAAATAAAACTCAATCCAACTCAATCCAAACAAAATTAATTAGGTTGAGTCAGAGTTGAGGGTTCGGGTCAGGTCAAATCCGACCCGTTATAAAAGAAACGATGCGATAAAAGATATAAAAAAAGGAAACACATAACCAAGGTTGGTTGGCACATATGGTTAGCGAGTCTGTGTCCTGGGTTGAGGGACGAGGGACGAGGAAGTTAGTAGCCCCGCGTTCGAGCTTCAGAGTCGCCACTTTAGCCAGGATTTTCTTTCGCCTCCACCCGTCTGAATCCCGAATTAGTCGGGTGCTAATAGCTTGGACACCAATGGGGTATCCCCATCACCCAAAAAAAAAAGGAAACATAAATAATTTATTCATCAATAACGGTTCGATCAAGAAAGAACAGGTTTCCTTCTGATCCATGAATCGCGACCGTACAATAAGAGTTCTCACGCCACGCAACGCACCACATCTCTCTCTCTCTTCTCTCTCTCTCTCTCTCTCTCTCTCTCTCTCTCCTCCTCGTCGCCGGGAGGGGGACTGCGCGATTCTTCCCCGCCGCCGGCGAAGCGCGTTCCTTCTCCGTCTCTTGTTCCCCGTCGGCGACCGGAGGATTTGTAAACGGAGTTTGCTTTCTCTTTTGTTTGTGATCTCGGGATCGAATACTTGGCGTTCATCGCTTCTGGGTCTCGATTGCCATGGATCGGCCGATGCGAATTCTGGAGCTTATTACACCCCACGCTTGATCGGCTCGAGATGACAGGATTTTAGGGGGCGGCGGGTGTTGGTGTTGGTTTTTCGCCGGGAATTTGCTTTAGGGTTTGGTTGGTCCGGTAGGAGCGGAGAGGAAGAGATGTTCTATGGGGCGACGGTGTGGGATCCGTGGTTGATCGCGTCGCAGATCGTGTGCCTCCAGTGTCTCTACTACCTGACGCTCGGCCTCTTCATGGCCGTGCTCGTCGGCACGCGAGTCTCCCATCTCAGCCTCTTCTACTTCTTCGACTTCTCCACGCTCACGGTGGCCACGATCACCGGCTGGTTCGCCATCATCTCCTTCCTTCTCAGCTCGGCCGTCGGGTAATAGCAATATGTTGTTCAATTATGTTCATGTTATGTGGTGCTATGCCCTTCTTTTGTGTCTGATATTAACAGATGGCCAATGTCAAGATGCTGATTTCTTTGTGACGAAATTATAACTGATGTCATTGAATCAAGCACTATCTTTGATTAGCTTAATTGAATGGGGCTGAAAACAATTGAACATTGATTGTAGATGGCAGGGTGATATTTGAATTCAGTCTTGGTAGCATATTTTCTTTTGGAGCAAATATCTCTGAGCATTTTCATATACTAAATTGATCAAATTTTCAACCCTACTTGTCAAGAGTATATGTGATTGTGATGTGGCGGCAGAGATCGAGAGCTCTTGAGTTCGATTCTTGCTACTTTCCGTGCTCTTTTGTTTCTACTTTAGGTTTTGTTATATCTAGGCTTATGAACTTCCTTTCTAACACAAAATAATAATATACGTTTTAAGTATGTCACTGATGGACTCATGACAGAATCCGGATACTGAACATCGCTTACTGTATGATAGTATTCATGGTGTAAGCATATGACAAATCAATCACCATGACCTTGTCTGCTAGTGTATTACAAGTATTTTCTAAGCACACAAAATCGCCATTAGAATTGTTCTGTCAGCTAGGAATTTTTTTTTTTATGGAAACATCTAACTCAATATAGATGTCACCAATTTATTTCCGACATTGATACCTTTTAGAGAATGAGTGTTTTGAGGTTTAGAATGAACGGTCCAGTATCTTGTGAAATGGTGAGGACTTGGACAGAGTTATTTGTAGGATATAGTGGAGAAGTGATAGAAATATGCTTTCCTTGATTGGTGTCACTTATAATCTTAATTCATAGTGCAACCATATAGGTCATAGGTAGTTTGCAATTTTCCATATTTTGTGTTTAGCCTATATTTCTTTTATGATAACTTTCTAAGGAAGAATAGGCATGCATTTCGCCAAAAAATATACTTCCAAGTTATGAACACTGATGGCTTGTGCTTTCTTTTGTTCCACAGTTCATAATTTTCTTGCCTTCCAGATCCCAATTACTTTCCAGTTATTTCATTGAATGTAAACTTCTGTGCCATACAAAATATGGAATAGTATATGCTTAATCCTCTATAATTGTATAGACCTTTTTTTTATAGGTATCACATGTGTATGCTTTGTTAAATTTCTGCTTCCCTTTTTCCCCGAGCAGGGCAGCTTACATATTTTATCTGATTCAGAGGTTCAAGAAGTGCTTGGACTTTTCAGTTTCTCTGTACATTATACATCTCTTTATTTGCATCTTATATGGAGGGTGGCCATCCTCTGTTACATGGTGGGTGGTTAACATCACAGGCTTGGCTTTAATGTTTCTTCTTAGTGAACGGTTGTGTTATTGGCATGAATCACGAGAAATCGTTCTCCCAAGGTTTCGTGCAAGTGAGTAATCTAATGCCTATTATTTCTTAACTGCTTAAACAGATTATTCTTTGTTTATTCTAATGTTACTATTCAATTCATATGTGAATTGATTTTGTCGGCCAATTTTTTGACCCCCTAGGATTTTAGCATCTGAATGAAATTAGCTGCAAATATTAACTTTGTGCTTGTTGATCAGCGAATTAATGTTGTGGATTATGCTTTTTCTACTTTTAGTTTTATCAATGTTTTGTTTGAAGTTTTGCAACTAGTAACAGTCTGGCGCATTGTTCTTTGATCTTTTGTTTTGAGAAATGCAAAGCATGCTAGCTCCTGTAGACAACATCCAGTATAACAAAATAGCTATGAGGCATGTGACAGAAACTAACGTTTGTATATCAACGGCAGATGCTTGACAAGAGAATTAAAGGATCTGGATACACAGCACATACTATTGAAGCCTTCCAGTGATTACTTGTTCATGAAGTTGCAAGGCAACTTCACTAGTGCGTTCCCCTAAAAAATAGTACATGATCTGATATGAGTTCTTTGGCATTCTAAACATTTGATCCACCAATCCGGCCCATATGGGTAGCAAGCTGGGAAAAGCCTAAATGGTCAGTAAAACTTACATCATCAATCTTTTTTTTTTTTTGAGTTGTTATTGAACTCAATTCGAAACTCCACCTTTATAATATTTTAGCTGTGTTTCCATTTATTACTTTACAGAAAATGTGGCAGGTTTTGATGTAGATTTATGTGAAGCTTGATTCAAATGTAATTTATCCAATTGGTTTGATCATAGTTGATCACATGCAAGTCTTATTCATTTTTTTTGTGCCTCCTTATATTTAGTTTGGCATGACCTAACATAGGAACGGCAAAATTCTCTATTAAAATGAAGTTATTTCCATTATTCAAAACATCACTGGATGGCGCTCTTGCTGCACCACACATATAGGGTGTGTTTAATTGGGGTATAAGCTAGAGAATAAATATTTATTAGTTTATACCCTAAATATTCAAATTTATGTCTAATTTTTAAGAAGGGCACTTTTGTTACTAAAAAAATATTTGTACTCAATTTGGGTATACTCTTGTCAAAATTTATATTTAGAGGAGGTCAAGTATTATTTTATACCAATATTGGTATAACGGTTTAACAAACTAAATAGTTAATATTTAAAAAAAAACTGTTATTTAACCAAAAAAACAAGTATTTAATAAAATAAATTTGAACAAAACAAATGTTTATTAAATTTAGTTTTTTTAACAAACTAAAAAATAACAAATCAAATATGTAATAAACAATTTTTATAAACACCCATATAAATTTATGTTATTGTGTAAATATAATTAAAACGAAAAAAATTGATATTTAAATTTTAATTCTTGGTACTATTAGGAGTTTTGGACATAATTACTTATAAAAAAATTATATGATACGATTATTTTTTACATTCATCTGACGTAATTACTTGCAAATATATATATATATATATATATATATATGAAATTATTATGACTATCTTTTAACCTGAATTTATTACTTTGACATGATATATAATTATTCAACTATATTGTATAACTTTTCTTATTTTATGTTGATACTTTATAATGTGTTCTAAGGAATTATTATTTTGATAAAATTCGTATCGGTATTCTATATTGTGATGTAATGTAGTTTTAATAGAAAAATATTTTAATAAATAAAATATTTAATAAAAAATAATCAACAACAACAACAAAGTCTTATCTCACTAGATGGGGTCGACTACATAGATCATACGACGCCTAACCAAATTTTTAGATATATTATTCGTTAATAGATTTCATTCTATTAGCTCGTCAAGTGTTTGCTTTGGCCTCCATCTCTCTTTTTTAATCGGACTCCAAATTATTTGTTCTACCTTGACACATATTTTAACAAATAAAATATTTAATAAAAAATAATCATCT
Source organism: Pontederia paniculata (assembly GCA_001647135.1). Taxonomy (NCBI): domain Eukaryota; kingdom Viridiplantae; phylum Streptophyta; class Magnoliopsida; order Commelinales; family Pontederiaceae; genus Pontederia; species Pontederia paniculata. The sequence goes on along the minus strand of LTAE01000167.1, from coordinate 35,308 downwards.
TAAAAAAATATATAATTTGTATTACGCTGAAAATATAATTAAAATAAAAAAATTAATTTGTTGAAATGCTTATATCAAAATTAATAATATATGCTTCATCCGTCTTTTGAAAATAATATCTCCGAATATCACTTGCGGGATCTCAACCTTAGTACTTAAATGGAAAAAGAAAAAGAAAACTTAAACCTCCAACCACTCATATGAATAATGTACTTAATTGGTTTCCCCTCATAAGAATATATATATATATATATATATATATATATATATATATTATTTTTTCATATTTATATTCTTACTAGTTGATGCAATTTCATTACGAAAAAAAAATATGAAATCAGAAAATAAATGTTACATACATGATGTATTTAATTGCACATGTATATTTTAGGATAACTTTTCTACATTACCTAACTTTAATTTTAATGTCCTTCTTATCTTCTAACTTTTTTCTTAGTCATTCTCCAACTTTGTGTGGTTTATATATTCCATATTTTAACTCACTATAACCGAGTTTTCTTTTATTATGTTGACACAATGTACGCACGCCGAGATTACATATCATTATAATAAAAAAATATCATGCCACGTCAGATGAAACTAAATATTATATCGGATGTCAATTAGATAGACAATTGAGAAGGATGATGATAATTATCTTATTTAATATGATATATTTTTATTATAATTTTGATGTATCTAGATGAATGAATTTAGACAGTGAATGAAAGAAAAATCTATTATAACTCTAACAAAAATGAAACTACAATTATATTCAGAAAATGTTGAAAAAGAATTATCAAGATCAAAGTTGAAAGATTATACATGAAATTTATCATGTATATTGTATCCAGAATATGCTATATATGCATCGCTATGACTACACTTACATGACAAATAAATGATTTCATAACATCTCGTGGTGGTTCTAACGTGATATAATGAAAAAATCTTAGAAGTACGTTCGATTGATTCAATATCGATGAATCTCGAAAGGAGAGTTGACGGTTGGAATGAACTTATACCAAGAATTCTTGGAATTCCCTGGGGATTCTTGATTCGAGCTCATGCTCTTCGTGCCTGGGACCGCGAGCATCCTAACCTCGGTAGCTTGGATCATCACCGCGACCGAATTTTTAAATTTAAACAGTTAAGAATATAAATATAACGATATTACTCTTTCTATCGGCTTAAGTTTTTAGAATTGTATGTAGTACATTTAATTTAATACAGTATCAGAGTCAGAGGTTCTAAGTTCGAATATCGATGTTGCTCGTATTAAAAATTATTTTTTCTTCCTTAATTATTCACGTGTTGGATATTGAGCTAGACCTTATTAGCGGCTCAACATAAAGAAGAGTGTTAAGAATATTAATATAAAGATGTTTCTTCCTGTCAACTTAAATTTTTAATATCATTCCTAGCACATCTAATTTAATACAAACTTAACTATTGGGCCCAAGACACCTAACTAAGCCACACGTTCTTTAATGAGAACTTTGCAAGCTTCTAACCTCTAACTACAAGAACAAAAAATGTAAAGCCTCTAAATGCTAGAGGTAACTTTTACCACTCCTAGATTCACTTCTTCGTTAGTGGGTAGGCCAAGATTATATGTCATCATCCTGATCCTGTTTTTCCAAACAAATACAATGAAAAACTAAAATCACTTTCCACGTTTGGAATTGAATCATCTTTTCCTTCTCCATCATAATTTTCTTTTTTGCCCCATTAAATCTTGGAGGAGGAGGTATCTTCCTTTAAAATTGGATTCGGGAATGTGAATTGTGTGGAGAAGTTATCATGACTGATTGCATCACTAATTTGATCTCGTTAGATATGCTCATGCTGACAATTGAAGATCCTCAAGTTGGATAGGTCAATATTGTCATGAGAATTCCTTTCTTCAAGAAGGGGTCCTCTTGATTTGTTTTAAAGAAAAAAAAAACTTAAAGTTCAATTGTGCAATAGAGTTATCTGCAATAAAGAAAGGCAAGCTAGAAGAATAATGTGAAACATGCACCACTTAGGGCTAATTGAGCTTGTGAAGTGTGAATCTAAAACTCCAAACTTGGCTTTTCCATTTAGGACTTGTTTGGCTTAGCTAATAAAAAATAACTGATAAGCACTAATGTTGATACTTATTTTAAAATATAAGTAGTTACATGTTTGGATAAAAGTGCTGATAATATCAATAAGTAGTTGTAATGTTTGTTAAAATAAATATTAACTAATATACCCTTAAAGTTATATGATAATAATATTAAAAAATATGGATAAAAGAGTAATATCGTTTGTTAAAATTAATAAGCCAACAACTTTAAAAATAAGCAGGGGGGACCCTGCTTATTTTTTTTCAACTTATAAGTAGTTACCTAACAACTTATAAGTATATTTTTTTA